>JAIPRL010002418.1:26918-60420 GCA_025469235.1 Pemphigus obesinymphae | reverse complement strand
TTTGGTGCATGAAGTTGAAAAAAAAATTCATGAAAACAGAAGATTCACCATGACATTACTATCAACACATTTCCCTCAAATTTCCCGTTCTCTTCTTCATGAAATTGTGTCAATAAAACTGAATTTTTGAAAATTGTGCGCACGTTGGGTGCTGAAAATTCTTACAGATGAACACAGAGTGAAACGCCAGGGCATTGCACTTCATTTTTTGTCTCGATACGAAGAAGACGACGATGACTTTTTAAGCCGTATTGTTACAGGGGACAAGACTTGAATTTCCTATATCACCCCTAAATCAAAACGACAAAGTATGGAGTGGAGGCATACCACATCGCCATCAACGAAAAAAAACAAATAGACCTGACAACTCGAAAAATCATGTGTACGGTGTTTTGGGACAGGCAAGGTGTTTTGTTAGTGGACTTTTTACCGCGTGGTCAAACAATCAATGCAAATTCTTATTGTGAGACGCTTAAAAAACTACGTCGGGCAATAAAAAATAAATGACGAGGCATGCTTAGCCGTGGCATTGTTTTCATCCACGACAATGCTTGCCCACATACAGCAAATGTGACGAAACAACTTCTTGCAGATTTTGCATGGGAACAATTTAATCATCTACCCTACAATCCTGATTTGGCACCCAGTGATTTTCATCTTTTTTTACACATGAAATCATATATGGGTGGCCAGAACTTCAACGAAGATGATGAGGTGAAAGAAGCTGTTAACATATGGTTACAATCACAGGCGGCATCTTTCTATGAGGAAGGAATACAAAAACTAGTACCCCGATATGATAAGTGCCTGAATAATGGTGGTAATTATGTTGAAAAATAGGGTAGTATATGTATTTTATAGTCAAATAAAATTTCTTTTTAAATTTAGACTTTTACATGTTTTTATTGCAAAACGGAACTTACTTTCTGGACATACCTCGTATAATACATAATAGACTTGGTATAGACATAGTATATGTATATATTATAATTAAATTTAAGAAATAACATTTGATATAGGTAATGAACATTGATGAGGATATCATAGTTTACAATAATAATAATAATAATAATAATAATATCAATAATTATTATTATTATTGTAAGAAATATAATATAGTAGGTATCTAAAAGTGTACGACTAATGTTCAAATTTTCTACAATAATGATTATGATAAAATTGTCGAGTTCTTTATGAAACATTTAGTTTTGGAGTTTTAACGTTAGTAATAGCTGGTAATCAGCAATAGCTTTTGACTCCTAATGTACAGTATATACTTCGCAGGTATAAATCTATAGCCGTGGTATTCACGCTATATGTCGGTCAAAAGGAATTACTGATTATTAGTGATTTTAACGTTAAACGCTATAACTAAATACTTTAAAAAACGCTATATAACGGTTAAATTTATCAGGCCACCGAGCAATCTATAGTATATATAATCAATAATATAACTAATTATACACAAACTATGATATTATTTTCTATGTTAAAATTGTATTGGTAGATCAAAAAAAACAATGTAGGTACATCTAACACATTAAATAGTAGATCGCACATTAAGTATACCATAGCTTGATATTAATGTTGGTTTTGATAATTATGTTGTACTGACTATATATTTTATAATTAAATGAGAAGTTTAAATTGTGGTTACTATTGTAATACATATAATTTTAGTTCTCGATTTAGAAGTTTTGATTTTAATGTTCAATGTTCACAATGAAAAATTAACCGAAACTGCATATTGTGACATTCTTCTAATATTATAATATATTATAATATATATAATATATTTAATAATAAACATTTAGCCTAAAAAAAATACTAAAAAGTAATTTCTAAAATTAACTATTTGTGTTAAGATTAGGATTTTTAAAATCATGAACTGATTAAATTTATAAATATTAAGACGACGTTACACACTCGATTTTTAAGGGGTTTTGTATAGGCAATATTTATTAAATTAAAAAAGACCTTAAATAATTGTCGTGTAATCATGATATTTGTTAAAAAAATCATGTTTACGCATTTTTCATCTTTATTAACATGAGAATATTTGTAAAAAGATGAAATAAAAAATAAAATATAAAGAACAAAGTTTTCCAACGATTGATGGAGCTGATTTTTGATAAATGCATTTTTAAATGTTTTATAAGCTGTTAAAAAATTTATATTTTAACAGCTCATAAAACATGTAAAAATGAAAATTTCAAAAATTGTCTCTACCAGTCACTAGATAATGTTAACTATAATTTGTTTTTTGTTTCGTATTTCTAATATATAAGTTTTTCATTGAAAAATTGTCAGTGTGGCGTCCCTTTAAGAGGATGCTACATATGTTCAAGATACCTTCACACACTTCCAATAGTACATATTGTATAATTATCATATGTTAATGATTTTGATACTAATAGAAAGATGAGAACTACGATCGTACACCAGTTTTACATTTTATTTGAAATTGTAGTTTTAATTTTTAATTTTGAAAAGTATATATTTTAACAGTTCATAAAACACGGTAAAATTAATTAATTGCTGGCGTACAATCATAGTTTATGTACTCATTTTTCTATTGGTACCAAATTGTTACCTAATCTACGATAATTATACATTAATGTACTATTGAAACTGCGAACACATTATATATTTTTTTTAAACTAATATCATAATCACACAATAATAAAAAGTGATACTAACACAAGAATATTTTTAAATGTCATGCAAAGTACATACTATTTTAAAATCGTTATATTTCTTAGGAAAGCAAATTTTCAAAAATTAAAAACTAAGAATTTTAGATAATATAGAAGATGTTGCAAGACATACTCAGGTTTTTATAATTTTGTAGTATATTCTACATTTAAGTAGTCTCATTATAAAAAAGGTAAATATATTTTTCTGCAAATAATTGTTGCATTTGTAAAAGTATTTTTTTTTTTGTTGTTAAAACCCTGATGTCCATTGATCATTATAAATAAATAATAATACTAATAGTTTTGGTACAAAGGCTGGGAAAGTTATTATTTTTCTTTTAACTACCTAGGTTTAAAAGTTACTTTATGATTTTGGTAAAAAAAAGTAATTCAAACAAGTTGTTTTATTTTTTTAAAAAAAAATAACTGATAAGTTTTCAGTTAAAATTTAAAGTTAGTTAATACTGCTATTTCATAAGATCTTTTACTTTGAAAAATATGGTTGACCTTTTAAACCTTTTTCTGGACGCAATTAAATAATTGAAAATAACTACTATACTCTGGGTTCAATATATATTAAATTTTATTTTCCTCAAACAGTGTAGGTGTTTTGCTGAATAGAGAAATGTAAACTGACTACCACCAGTTATGTATGGGCGCCAACACACAATATAATCATATTGTTACAAATTATTTGTTGAATTTTAATAGAAATTTGTGTTCAACATTTTGATATATATTAGTATATGAATAGTATTGATAAAAAAATCAACACACCGACCCAATAAATGTAACCAATTCATCTGGAGACTTAACTGGAGCCACTTATATTAAAAATAGAAGCAAAATATAAAAATATTGATTTTTGAAAGTTCAGAATACCCTTTAGTCCCTTAGTTAATACTTTTTACTACTTGTTAAAAAAAAAACAATTTTTTAAGGACCTAATCAAAATTTTAAATTTGCGACTTATAGGTTGAGAAATGCTGCATTAAAAAATAAATTTGTATGGTCACAAAGATTAATATTATTACTAAAAATTTAACAATAAAAAAAACAAACAAAAATTTTAAAAATATCAGACATAAAATACTTTTTGAGGAACTCGATTTAACAATAAATAACTCACTAATTTAAATTATTTAAACATATAACTTAACTTTTAAGCTCATCACTACTCAGTCATGATTATAGGTTATAAGATATTACCTGAAGTACTTCTAATGGTGGTTCAGGAGATCGATCTGGTACAATTAAACCATCAGGATCAGAAAAGGGATCTTCCAATATCACCGTGTGTGTTATTCTATAAAAAGTAAAAACATTAGATTCTGAACATAGACGTATTGGTTTTACAATGTTTTATATTTTATATATGTATAAACTTTTTTGTGTTGGAATAAAGTAGGTGAGAGTTTTCAAGTAGATATAAAAGTATAGTATAATTTGCTGATAGCAAATTTTTTAGCATTCTAGTTGACACTATATAGAAGACATTTTTTGATTTCTCTAGTTTTCATAAGCATAACAAATAATTTTAGAACTTAAAAGATCACATTCAATCCACAATTTTTTTTAATATTTAATATTTTAATACACAATAAAAATAATGGAATCATTATATTTTATTTTTGACTCTCCATTTGTGAGTTATCTATATTCTAAACAAGTTAGGTAAATTCACTTTGTGAAAGTGCTAAATTCCCATTTTCTAAACTTATTTTAAACAATAATCTAAAAATATCTAAACAAAAATAATAATTTCTATATCTCCAGTAATCAAATCGACAATTGTAACTACGAACTAGTAATTAAGAATGGATACAATGGGTATATAAGACGTCTAAACTTATGTTTAGAAACCTAAAATTACGTATGTCATAGTTTCCATTGCTGCAACACGGCTATATAGGATACATATTTTTAGCATTTGATCTTTAGCATAGAATAATGTGTTAAGAAATCTATTTATTGACTATAATAATTATTCCAACATTTATTGAAGAATACCTCTAGCTTTTGATATACACAATAATATTACGTTTTCATTTAATATTACAATAAAAATCAAACGTACCATTTAGGAACACAAAATTTTTACACTCACATTATACGATTATGTGTTTATCTTTATTTTTACCTATTGTAGTTACAAATATATGTGTTCTTTGAATTATATTATAAACATACTTATAATTTATATTATCTACCTCATAAATAGACAACATTGAACATACTTACTGGCTATTTGTCAATTATAAATTTTTGTGTAAACTGTTCACGTTTTCATTCTAATTTTAAACATTATTCACTTTTAAAATGATACTGTAGATCTATAGCTGTGAACCTAATTTATGGTTTTAATTTAACTACCATATCGGGTATAAGTTTCTCATGCAATAAATAGATTCATTCAAATCTCCAACAGAAAAATGTTTAAAATAAAGTATTCCTGAAAAACTGGAATAGTAACTGGGAAATCTACAAAAAATTTTTTTTGAACATTTCATTTAAAATTTATGATTTACAACCAAAAACCGAACATGGCATATTTTTATTTAACAATGATTACAAAGTTGTATGCAGGTATGGATTCAAAAAAACACATTTTTTTTTGGCCTAAAATAATGTATGAAAACAATTTTGTATAATTTAATTTTTTTTTTCAATTGATTCTTTGCATTTGTGCATAATGATTATATCACAACTATATACGGTCAATAAGTATCTATATTAGCGTTTTCCATCAATCTGCACTATTTCACTTGAACAGTGATAATTACTGATTACTGTGATCAGTGCATACAAGTGCAATAGCAAATGAAACATGTGATTTTAATCAAATTGTAATTTTAATAAAATTTGCAATTTTTGGTGAAAAATTTATGGATATTTTGGATAAAGTATAATTTTAGTGACTTCATTGTCAAAAATCATAATTTAATGTATAATGTATGTATGTATGTAGGTTTAAAATGTTAAATGTTCACTTGTTTATAAACCATTAATGTTTGTTATCAAATATCATAATGATGATAAAGCGCAGTCTCGGAGAACTTTTGGGATTATCACTGCACTGAATGCAAAAAACTGGTACAGTGCAGTAACGTGGAACACGAAATTAATACATCGGTATACACTAGAATTGCAGGTGTAACATAAAAATGTGCACTAGTGCAGTCGGTGCAGTTAGGTGGAAAACGCTAAAAGTAATAGTTGTAAAATTAATTTTATCAATATTAGATAAGAAAAGTAGATAGGAGCCTACCTAAAATAAGTAAAAATAAAGGTAAACATACAATAGCGTATTTGTTAATTTGTAAAAATTTATATTTTTAAATGGTATATATATTTTTTATTGTAATATTAAACAAAATGTAATATACTTATATAAATCAAAAGCTAATGAGGGATTTTTATTGTTATTAGTCAATAAATTAAGTTCTTAATGCATAATTCCAAGTTAAAGAACATATGCTGTATTATATAACTGAAGTGTATCAAAAAAGGCTGCCAGTATGGATAAAAACTGTGACATCAAGCATAATTTTTTAAATATCGTTAACTTCAAAATGAAGATTCGTAAACAAATTTTTATGGTACTATTTTTTTATTAAGGAAAAAAAAAAAAGTTGATTTTAAGTTTTAAGACTTTAAATTTAAAATTAAATATTATGTACCAATTTTTAAAAAAATTTGAATATAGCTAGAATGATGTATTTTTTTAACATTGTATAAAATGTTCATCATTCTAGCTATATTCAAAGTTTTTAAAAATTGGTACATAATATTTAATTTTTTTTTTTCAACATTCAATTTTTAATATTGAATAATTTAATTTCGGTATGAAAATACCGTTCGGGGGAAAGATGTTTTAAACTTGAAATTTTCATAAAAAACTTATGCAAGTACAAAATTAACAAAACATTTTTCTCTTTTTGGGCTATTTATAGTATTAGTTTTGAAATTTTTTTGTCATAAAAGAGTTAATTTTATTTATGTACACCAAAGCTTTACTCAAAATCGAAAGAAATGATTTAATGTTGCTTTCAAGTTAAATATATCCACTGCCAGTAGGTACTAGTGCTGATCACCTAATATGCATCAATTTGTTTCCAGATAACTAATCTGGATTGATAAATATCCTATAATCCATTCTACTATAAATCCGGATTAACTCTTTGAATGTCTTAATAATTGAATGCAATGCATGCAATGAAAATATTTGCTTTCAAATTAAAAATAACAAAACACTATTCTGTCCAAGGACCAATCTCACTACAATGATTTTTTTTCAGTAATAAATAATCAAATATTTCAAGATTTAAGTTATTAAAGAGGCACAAAACACAAGAAAAATTTTATAAGTGTCACGTTTCTACTTACATTATTTAATTAGTTATGAGGAATTGAAAAGAGCAATGTGACATCATTGGTCATAGGTGTAATTGCTTATCTTATACATGTAAAAATTTATTATTATTTGCCACAATTATATTTTTATCCACTTTATAAAAATTGGAGATTTAAAAAGAATTATTGAGATTTGAGATGTTATGTTAATAATTAATACAATTTTGTAAACTATAAGAAAACTAAATTAATCTGAATTCAAACCTTATATCCTGATAGGGTCGATGGGTTCCATCACAAATTGTCTCGTTCAATTTTAATAATATATCATGGCCTTCAGTAATTTCACCAAAAACAATATGTTCGTCTAATGAACAAGTTGTATCTTCACCTAAAGTTATGAAGAATTGTGATCCAATTCTACAAAAAAAAGTAAGACTTTAGAATATGTATTGTACTTATATATTTTTATAATCTTAAACATACAAATTATCACCACAGTGAACCATTGAAATTAGTCCTGGTCGATCATGTTTGATTTTTGGTTTTTTTTCTCCTTCATAGTACCTTGCATTTTTGCCAGACAAAATTCTACGAATTCAAATGCAATATTAATAATTATGAATACAAATATTTACAATATAATATTATTAAAAAATAGTTTTTACCCATAAATTGATTCTCCTCCAGATCCAGTACCAGTAGGATCACCTGTTTGAGCTACAAAATTTGATTGTATGTGATGGAAGAGACAAAAATTGTAATATTTTAATTTGCATAGCTTCAGAAAGTTTTTGCAAGCTGTAAATCCGTTGAAAAATACATTTTCATTTAATATTTAATCTAATACTTAGAATATCAGATAAAAACAAAGGTAAGATATTCCTCTTAAATTGTTAAAAATCATAAGTACAGAAATTAATTGCTTTGGTATACTTTATTCCATTTGATTTATGTAGGTAGAAGATAAGATTTTTGATTAATTTAATATTTTATTATAGTAGGGATAGAATAACGAACAATATAAAGAAACGTAAATACTTTATTATTTATTTTAATATTAGTCATGTACTTATAATTTTGAAATAAAAGAAGTACTTACAATGAGGCCTTTCTTCTGTAAACAAATCAATTGTCAAATCCCCAATAGTAGTTTCTAAAACTACAGACATAATTCAAATCTTGATAGTATTTTCCTAAAGAATACATTTTACATTATTAATATGTGATATAATATTATTAAGTAATTATTTTGTAAGTTAGTAAATTATTACTTAGTACAGGGGTGGCAAAACCTATGGCAAGCGTGCCAAAAGTGGCACGTTAGCCAAATTTCAATGGCACGCTAGAAAAAATTATTTTTTTATTAGTTATAAGAAATTTGAAGAAACAAATTATATACATTTTAATAATAATAATATTCCTATGGACATATTAAATAGATATTTATTGTTTATGATTTTAATTATGATTATTGTACCTATTCTTATCGATAATCGAAGTTTTATTTTTAGTCATTGGTCTCATTGTACATGAATTGTCACAACGATAACGACGATATACCCGTTTAAACCGACAGATATCTTTATTAGTTAGTTATACGTCGTCAACTGGTGTGATTATTGGACGCCGTGATATTTGTTGTTTTCATAAAGATGTCGTATTCAAAAGAAATTAAAGTTTTTGGATCAGAGCGAGATTTCCAAGAATGGTGGACACCTAAGTATGGTATGATATTAAAAAAACAACATATCTTTATGTGTATTGTGTTCAGAAAGTGTTGTATGCCGTACTTCATCTGTTAAACATTTTGAAACTATTCATAAAACACTTTTAATAAAATCTGCCGATGAACAAAAAAGTTATATTGCTTGAACACTATGTAATAAAAATTTACAAAGTAATACATTGGTTAAATTTGTTAAAAGTTCGAATAGTTTAATTTCTGCAAGTTTCGACGTTCAAAATCTATTGCTATTGCTATTCGTGGAAAACCGTTTGGTGATGGTGATTTTATTAAAATGGCTGGGTTAGATTGCGCCGATAACCTTTTTAACGATTTTGATAATAAAGATAAAATTATACAACGTATTATAATCCACGCGCCTTTCTGTCATAATGACGAAGTTTGTGAAGAACTTATAAAATTAGCATCTATACCAGCTTAAACTACTGGCGAAAATATTAGTTTTAAATGTCCTTGAAAATGCCGGTTTAGATTTATCTAAAATTGTATCAGTAACTACAGATGGTGCTCCAAGTATAGTTGGAAAAGATCGTGGTTTTGTTATGCTTTTTTCAAAAAGAATTGATCATCCCTTAATTGGTTTTCATTGTCTTATTTACCAGGAAGCGTTATGTGCTAAAATAAACTTGAAATTACAAGGTACTGGAAAAAGCTTCATGATTTCATATTTAGTTTAATAAAAGAGTTTGAAATAAAATTAAATGTATTTATACGTGATATAGAAAATCGTAAATTTAAGTATTTAAAAAAATTCTTAAGTGTAATTGAAATTAATGAGACTATTAAATTAGATGAAAACATAAATTTTTTTAATTTTAAATATTATAAGAGAAACAATCCAGCAGTTCAAAATCAGGTTTAATGATTTTAAGAAATTTGAATGTAATATTAAGTTTCTCAAATACCCTGATACTTGTAATATCGATGAATTAGATTTACATTATTTTGAAAGGATGAATATTGATACATTTGAATTTGAGTTAATTGATTTACAATCTTGTAACATTTGGAAACAAAAATTTATTGATGCAAAACAACTTATGGAACAAATAGAAATTAATTGTCTCCAAGGAAACAAGGTGAACAATGCAGACAATGAAATTTTGAAAGACTCGAACTCGTTTCCAGATACATTTTATACGTTGAAAAAAGTAACTCATTCCATGCTTTCAATTTTTTCATCAACATACGCTTGTGAAAGTTTATTCTCCATAATGAATTTAATTAAATCGAAAGAAAGAAATGGTTTGACTAATGAAACGAGTGCTGCTTGTGTTTCATTAAAAATTACAAATTAGACTCCCGACATCAAAACTTTATCTCTAAGAAACAGCAATAAAAATCACACTAAAATATAATCATAATTTTTAATACATGAAATTTAATTATTAACACACCTAATTTAAAGATATTATATAATACATCATTTATAAAATAAAAACAAACTTGAACTTAATAAAATATATAATATTTATAATATATCTGTAACTTTATTTCTCCTATCAATTTTTGTATTCTTCAAAAATAAATTTTCTTTTTGGGCACATGAAAAATTTTCAAACCCAATTAGAAAAATTTGGCACTTGACTCAAAAAAGGTTCGCCACCCCTGATATAGGCGGTACTCTACTACCCTTAATTATTTACATTATAAACAGTAATAATTGTCATTGTCGATTATTAAAATATAGTTTTTTAAATAACAAACTTTTAATGTTTACTGACTACTAGTAATATTGTAGTATGGGATCTACTGATAATTTTATGAATATATATCTTTTTTTTAATAGTATCTTTATTAGCGATTACAGTGATTAATTATAATTTATATATATAAAAATAAAATATATATAGTATTTACAAAATTAAAATCTAAATAATGTAGTCAGCGTTATGAATGAAGAAGATAATGGAGGAGAATGTGAGTTAAGTAAGAGATTATTGTTTGGAAGTGTAGCTAATAGAGTACATAGAAATAAGGTAAGAGAAAGGAAATAGGAATGATTTGGTAAAAGGTTATGAAGATGATATAAACAAGAATAGGCAACTATTAGGTGTATTGGCAAATTAAGAGCCCATGGGTATGGAAATTTTTTCAGACAAAATGTCAATATACCAGGGGTCTAATGAGGAGGAAGGGAGGACCAAAAGACAATGTAGTGAGGTGCAAAATTTAAAGAAACTATTTGAATGAACAAAAATATATATATTTAGATATTTTAATTTTTAGAAACATGTGATTCCAAGATGTCTGAAAAAGTGACATCAAGTTTAAACATATGTACTAGTGATCTAATTTTTATAAACCTAATGTAACAGGGCAATAACCAAGGGAACTACAGGTGCTATGTATATAATCTAAGGTTAAGAGAATGCTACCTGCATTTGCTTAATGACAATTTATATATGAAATATATGTTTGGCATTCTTATTACAACTTTGTAAATTCTAATATTAGAGTAAATTTACCTATTACCAGATGAGATTATTATATATACTGTAGCGTTGTCTTTTTTTAAAATTTTGATTTTATGAAGAAATATAACTATTTTTAAATCCCAATGATTTAAATAGATATACCTATTTCTCTTTACAATTAAAATCTAAGAGTTATAATAAAATACTGAACGTAGATTTCCTGAGTATAATTAATATACTCTACAAACTAAAAAAATGAGAAGCACTCCTTAAAACATAATTGCGGGTACGGCACAGTAATTGAATATACAATAATAAGCTAACATTAACATATATCAGTGGTGGCCAAACTACGGCCCGCCATCATTTAATATCTGGCCTGTGAAAGTATTTTACATGCCGTAGTATTTTTGTTGTTACAATGTAATTTAATAATATAAATAGCATTATCGTATCTTATCTTATCTTATTTTTGTACAAGCACGATGGCTGTAGAATCTACAGTGTAGATTGTAGAATGTAGATAATATTGGTTGCCCAAAGAGCACAGTCATTATTCGTCTGCCGTCAGGACATAACTAATGTAAAGTTAGTGTTGTTATTACGTTGTGTAATTCCTAATTTTTTTATGAGGTGTGAATGCAAATTTTGAATTAACAGAAGAATTGGGAGCGTTGGAGAGTTTGAGTGGTATTACAACAGAAGAAAATATATTCAAAGCTTTATTAAATACATTCGAAAATCTAGGTATTAATTTTGAGAATCTTGTTAGTGTTACTATAGATGGTGCAAAAAGTATGATAGGCTCTAAGACTTAAGAGTGGACTTATCGGAAGAATAAACTCAAAAATGTCTGAACTAAATCTTTCTATACCAATTGAAGTTCACTGCATTGTTCACCAACCAACAAGCACTATGCGTAAAAGTTTTAGATTTAGAAAATGTTATGTCTATTGTAGTACAAATTATTAATTTTATAAGATCACATGCATTGAATCATCACCAATTTCAAAATTTTTTTTCAGAAATAGTCTGAATATAAAGATATTTTATATCATAGTAATGTACGATGGCTAAGTAGAGAAAAATATTTTTTTTCTGCGCCATGAAATCGCAATTTTTTTAACTGAAAAAAATAAACAATGTATACAATTAAATGATGGTGAATGGGATTTAGCAATATTAACACACATCATCTGAATTTGTTAAATCTAAAATTACAAGGAAAAGAAAAACTTGTCAGTACTTTGTTTGGTTCAGTAAAAGCTTTCCAAAATAAATTACGTCTATTTTTAAATCAAATTGAAGAATTAAATTTCTCCCATTTTAAATGTTGTGCTACTTTAAAAACAGAAGATTGTGGTATATTTTCAAAACAACAGTGCATCAAAATTATAAACACGCTTATATGTGAATTTGAAAATTGTTTTAAAGACATTCGAACGAAAGAAAAAAATATAAATTTATTTAAAAATCCATTTTATATAAATTCTGAAATTGTCAAAGCTTCTTTACAATTAGAAATTATAGAACTCCAATCCAATAATTCTTTAAGAATAACATTTAATAATTTGTCAAGCTCTGAAAATCTTGTTCAGTTTTATTCAAATCTGCCTGAAGAAGATTTTCCAAATGTAAGGAAGTTTGCAGCTAAGATATCTTGTATATTTGGTTCAACATATATTTGTGAGCAAGTATTTTCAACGATGAAAATTAAAGTAAAACTCGATCTTACATTACAAATGAACATCACCATGACGTTCTCCGGATAAATTCTACAAAATTAGAACCTAATATTAATGTCCTCTGTCAACAGAAACAAGTTTATAATTCACATGAACAAATTAATACATTTTGAAATATTTTTTGTAAGTGTAAAACTATATTTTGTATACTTTATATTATTTTTTCATTTGTAGTTATAATTTAGTATAGATTAAATAAAGCTATTAAATTAATTTATTTAAAAATAATTTTTGGAAATGTAAACCGATATAATTTTTTCATTTGTAGTAATTATTAAGTTGAGTATTAAATAAAGCCATTAAAATTCGTAAGTACAAAAAAAACGACGTTAAATATGTAATTATATACCTATACCTAAAATTCTGATGACTTTAAAGTAAAATATTTTTTTTTTATGGCCCGCGGTAAAGTTTTTTTGTTATGGCCTCCGGTAAAAAAAAGTTTGGCCACCACTGACATACATAATTGAGTTAGCAGGTATGATATTGTGTACATCAAATTTCAGTGCACTAACTGAATGTGAGACCTGATGAAGCAAATATTTAAAATGGACAAGAATATTTGTTTCATAGATATTGCCGAATTCCTTTATCGAGAAAGAGAAAGTTAAGTAGAAGATATATGCTGTGTCAATCAAAAATCTTAGAATGAAGGGTCTCTGGAAGAATCAATACAGAACATGAAAGAAGAGGAAGAATTATGATTTACAGATACAAGTCAATGTTTGTGTCATGAACCTTTGTAGCATTGGATTTTTATAAAAAAAAAAAATGACCTTTATACGAATTTCATCGAGGTTGAAGTGGGAGTCATAGTAATCAGTGGAGAGCAATAACTACATTCATTTATTAAGAATTTCTATATACATTGAATATTTCATTAACCCAAATGCCAGAGTATATTATCCAAAATATTGTTTTTTTTTTTTTTTTTTGGCATATTAGTGTTTTTTATTTATTCACAAATACAATGTTTGAAGATATTCTAAGCGGCCCATACACGGAATGATCTGTTGTCAAACCTAACGCAGTCCACACACTTAACGATTAGTCTGACGATATATAACCTAACTTTTTAATGATGTTTTTTGTTTGATTATAAGTATTATGCCATTATCACAGAATATGTATATATACCAAATCATCATTTGAAATATTATCCAAGTGGTTAAATTATAAAGTATTTCGAGTTATTTCATTTTCGTGTACAATGAACCAGGTAGACTGAGAGAAAAAGTTATTGCTGACAGCTGCTCTTGTTTTGCATTTGGATAATGATGATACCCAAATTAAGAGGAAATGGTCAAAACAGTGGCTTTTACAACGTCAAAAGTATAGTTAGGTAAGCGGGATGACGCCTGTACATTTCTATGAATTCAGAAATAAATTGTTTGTCTTGATCCATTTGTAATAATTTTAATATGCGAAAAACATATAAGACAAATAAGAATATAAGAAATAATTGGATTAAAAATTCAAATACATTGTGAATTTGTGATAGTGATCAGTACTGAAACATATACCAATAACCAAAACCATAGAGTAATGTGATAACACACACAAAATCGGTCAGACGGTCGTCAGGTTGGTTTGACAAAACGTTCGACCGACAATCAGATGGCAGACTGTTAAACACGCTCATACACAGGACGATTTGGTCTGTCAAACCTGGTTTGACGACAGATCATATTGTGTATGGGCTCCTTTAGTGATATGAAAATAACATTTTCAATGTAAAGTAGTAGGTACCTACCCAAATAATAATTTTAAAATGCACCTAACTTATAAAGTTATACCTAACTTTTCCAGATACTTATTATATTAATAACTACATAGAAATGTTAATATATTTGGAATTTTAGAAGATAAATTATGTAACAAAATTATAAAAAATATTAGTAGATCCATAGGTATACTAATATTATACCATTGCCAATATAATATTTTCAAAGAAAGGAGATATCAAGGGTACAATAAACCGTGTTATTTTTATCAATTAACATAAAAATTAGAACATTTTAAATTGTAATTTTTTCAAAATGGAATTGGCCATGTGCTGGCACCTGGTAATATTAGTAATTATTATTATTATTATTGGTTCAGATTTTTGTGTATTATACCAGTTTATTATAAGTTGTTGGAAAATGATGAATTTTTAATATGTAACTATATTTTATAAACAATCACATATATTATCACATAACAAATGACTAAAATGTAATTTTTAGGCACTGTATAATAAATAATATTAATGTTTTATATAGATCGTTCCAAAAACTAAATTCAATTTATAAGGTTAGATTGGTAAATAATTATGTAAAAATTACCACACTACAAAAAAATGTCATTATTTGATACTATCTAGTTATATATTATACAATTAATAATATTTAATAGGTATGCAGGAGTGGTTTTAAAAACTTTCTACCTTAAGGCATTCCAAATTGTATCAATGACTACAAAAATGTTTTTCTGACTAAACTAAAAACAATATATATTTGATAATAAATTAAAGACTCAATTATTATTTTAGAGTCTTCAATTTATTATTAGAAAAATCCAGAAGTACTCAAATTATAAACATAAAATTTATATTTGTTTTACCATTGGTAAAATTTAAAATTTGCTACGTTAAAATCAATGCTTCGTAATGGACATCTTAAATTTTGCAACGTAAATCCGATAGCCACCGTTAACCACCCTTGCTGTATATTTCTAATTTTAAATCAAACATGTACAATATTATTATTCACCGTGTACAACTTACGTTTGAAATTTACTACGAAGATTCAATCTCCAAAGACTATTGGATTTCCATCAGTGTTATAGAACGTGCCTCTAATTGACGGTGAAACTTCGAAACAAGTACAAAATAAACAAAACTGATTGCAACGTATTCAATTTCTGGAAAATTAAAAACGAAATTTTGGAGGAAGTAAACGTTGCGGCTCGATGCCCGATGGTGCTGAGCGAACGTGATAAAGCGCATAGTGCCAAAAAGAAAGGGAAGAAAGGTAACATTGTTGCAGCGGCGACGTCGTGCCGAATGGCTTTCGTACAGTAATACCAACGTACGGTAAATAATATACAATTCTAAATATAATATGTAATCATACATTTTTCCTTATCATCACAGTTTAATATATAAAGAGTATAGGTATCATGAGAAAATTTTGTCAGTGAGTAGGTATATGATAAACTGTATATCATATATAAGAGTAACGTTGTAAACAATGAACACAAACACAACTAGAATATAAAAATATTATAATAACAGTTAGCGAACAATATATTTAGATATTATTATAATTTTATATAATATTTATGCGCCCAAAGTAGGTACTAACACAATTAGGCGAACTCTATTATTTGACCATACAAATATTTCATGTAAGTATTTCTTAACCACCACCTTATTTGAACTGTAGGTATATGTATATGTATATTGTAATTTGTTATAGTCTACAAAATATGACAGAAGTCACTGAAAATAAGGAACAGTTGTCTACAACCATTGCTCGTCACTACGATATTGGAGAAAATAATTTATCAGCACGAAATGAATCGCGTATATTGTATTTGCGTAATTTTAACAATTGGGTCAAATCGACTCTTATTCGTTGGTTGAAATTTTTTATTTATCAATAGTGTCCATAGTAATAATATAAACTGAAAATTACTATTACTGTTTAGAAGAAGCTGTATTAATGCTTAGAGACACCAAAATCCATGATGGAAAAATGCACGTATTAGATTTGGCTTGTGGCAAAGGAGGTGATTTGAACAAATGGAGAAATTCAAGTTATATGGAATATCTTGTAGCTGTAGATATATCTCCTGGATCAATAGCTAATGCTCAAGCAAGATATGAAGAAATGAAAAGAAGAAATAGACATTTATTTGATGCTAAATTTATTGTGGCAGATTGTACTAGAGTAACTAATTTCTTATATTAATTAAGCATATATATATATATATATTTTAAAAAAATGTATAAATAAATTTATTTTAGGTAAATATAAACAAGTTTTTTACAAATCCGACTTTGCAATTGCATTTAGTGAGCTGTCAATTTGCATTTCATTATTGCTTTGAAAGCATACAACAAGCTGAATGTATGTTAAAAAATGTGTCAGAAAATCTAATAAGTGGTGGAATTTTTATAGGTACTATACCTAATGCCAGAGAGATAGTGTATGTAATAGTGTTATGTATATTAATTAATTTGTTCCAAAAAAGTTTGTGTAAAAAAATATTACTCAAAACCTAAAATACTTTTTTAATCAATAAAACATTAAAAATGAAAATAATTATAATTAAAGTTATACTAGTTATTTAATATAATTCTATATTTTATATGAAATAATTTAGGAGGCATCAAAAAGAATGTGGCAAAAAGCAATTTGGAAATAGTATCTATAATATTAATTTTATGTGTGACACGGAAGAACCGTTTCCAATGTTTGGTGCAAAATATAATTTTCACTTGGAAGGAGTTGTTGATTGTCCTGAGTTCCTAGTATACTTTCCTGTCTTAGAAAAGTAAGTTAGCTTATTAAATATTAACTTTTGTTAGTTAAAATGTTTTAATACTTTTGTTATTTTTACAGATTAGCTAAAAATTATGGATTAGAACTGAAAATGAAAATGACATTCGCCGAGTATTTTAAAAAACATATAAATTTAGATACACATTTCTTGAATCGTATAACAGCACTGGAGGTACTTACTTGATTATAAACATTTTATATTTATTTTGGAATTTATGCTATGTATAAATTTTAACATTTTGGTCTTTTGAATTGAATTATACATTTTATAAGTGTATGCTATTGGTGGTTATATAGACATCTAATTAAAACAAATTAACTTAGTTTTTGACTCTCACTTTTTAATCGGTTGTATTATTTTAAAATGAATAGTTTAATTTATAATTGACACTTATCACACTTTGTTCACCTTGGTGAAAAAAAAGTTTTGTATCTAAAAAAAGAGTACTCACAAAACATAAAAAAATATTTTAAGAATAACATCAGAATCTAAAAGTATTGAATATGTAATTTAATATTTATACACCATTGCATTTAAAACAGAA
The DNA here is from genome assembly GCA_025469235.1 of Pemphigus obesinymphae. NCBI lineage: Eukaryota > Metazoa > Arthropoda > Insecta > Hemiptera > Aphididae > Pemphigus > Pemphigus obesinymphae. Next base: position 42,367 of record JAIPRL010002418.1, on the reverse strand, counting down.
TAAAATAATTAAAATAAAAGATAAATTTTATTCTCGTCAAGTTTTTATACACTATTGTACTACTGTATGCAGTATGAACTATTAAAATATTAATTGGGCTAACACAGTTTACAATTTCATTAAAATTTTATTTAAATGAAATATACAGCTAAATGTTTTTAATATATTAAAATTTCAATTATGTTCTTAGTTATATCCACCACAAGAAGGAAATAAAATTATGGGAACGGAAGATGATTATGAAACAGCTAAACAATTTTTAAATGAAAATAAATTGAACAGTGTTGGGACATTATCTAAATCTGAATGGGAAGTTGCAAGTAAGACTTATTGATAGTTACAAAATCAAATTGGTTTTGTTTATGACATATATATATTTTTTTTCAGCTCTGTATATGGTATTTATGTTTCAAAAAATCTAGTCACGGGAATGAAAATCTGTCATTTAAGATGATCTATTTATTATTATGGAACAGCTTTCCAATATTTTGTACAATAATTTATTTATTTATTTTTGTATAAAAATGACTTAAGTTAATTTTAATTGTGTATAATTCTTATTCCATTTTGATATCTGTACTTTCATCCTTTTTGAGTTTTCTATTTTGATTGGGCTTCAGTTTTTTCATTTTCAATCCATGATATCTTAAAGGTTCTCTAAAAATTTTTGTTTTACGTTCCACAGATTCACCAATATCTTCAATGTTTAGTGGTTTAGTGTCTATACTAAATATGTCAGTGGACTTAGGTAATTCTATAAGTTTTTCGCGTTGTTCAAATGGTTTTTGTTCTTCAACTATTATTTTTTCAATGGGTATAAATGATAAGTCATCTGACATTTTAACACTTGATGTACCACCTGGAACAAAAGCCTTACCTTCTCTTGGCTTCATTAATAAATAATTTTCCACATTAACATTTAATTTTATGGGATTTTTTATAGTTTTTGATTCTTGTTTACTCATTTGTTTAAAGTATGGATTCTTAAAATTTTTTGACAACTGAATTACTGTTTGATAGAGGTTATACAAGGAACTTTCAGTTATGTTTGATATATCACTCTAAAAATTAAAATTATAATATACAATGAATTTATATACTAATAATATAGCTCATACAAACCTTCAGTCCTAATGCTGCTGAAGGAAAACCAATAATACGTTTTGTAACTAAACGCATATCAGACAGAATTACAACAGGTATTTTCTTTGCAGCGGTCATAATAAGTAAATGTTTAGCCATCATACAGTTCGCTATATCTTCTGCTATCAAACAACATGCTAATTGGTCTTTTTCAATACATCTACTTACTTCATTTATACCCATTTTTAAAACTGATCTGTAAGTATAGAAATACGTATTATAATTCCTATTCAATATTTATCTATTTATCATAGGTTTTACTATTGAAACTTTAAATTACCTTTGTGTTTTTAAATTAGAACTTATGTTAAGCTTATGTTTATTGGAAAGATCTTTAATCCGACATTTCCGCACATCCAAAGGTAGATTTTTTAAAGTAAACCAATCTAGTTTGAGTTTACCATTTTCTTTAGATATTGTTCTGAAATATATTATTACTTAAAGTATTTATTTTAGCCCGGCCGAAGCATGAAATATATTAGTTTTATGTGTCTTCTTTTTTATTTTTATGTATGTATAGATTTTTTAAATAGAATAAGTTGAATAGGAGTTTTGGAATAAAGAAAATTGGTTCTAATTGGTACTTTTAAGATTTCTTTTTTAGATTTTTCAACAGTTTCCTTAAGAGGACACTATACCAATCATTTTTAAGGAGTTCTGTGTAAGCAATTTTTAATACATTTTTTGGATAATGGAAATTTAACTATTAAAAATTGTTAAAATACATTTTAAAAGTACCTAATCTAAAAATAGTCTCATATCTGTACCACTTTTTATTATTATGTAATCACGATATTTTTGTTCAATATAAGTATAATTAAGCATCTAGAATTTGTGATTGTAAGCCGTCAATTTCCAAATTTTGTCCATAGTAAATATTTTAATTTATTATATTTTGTTTAAATTATGAATCTACAATAACTAGGAGGGAAATTAAGCTTAGAAAGCAAGAATGTGTTTTAACGCCATTATAAAATACTTGTATACCATCCTCTTAAGAATAAAGAAAAACTATTTTTTATAATGGTAATATTTTACAAACGTAGGATATATAAAACAATAAATACAATTGTCATGGTTACCAATTTTTTTAAAATTATATTATTATACAAAACCGTGCTTAGAATTGTTTTTTGAATACAGTAATAAATTATTACAGTTTAAAATAATAATACACTATCCTGTTCAAGGATCAAGGACATGGTGGACCAACATCCACCATCTGTATTTGGACGAATTTTTTTATTTTAAAATAATAACTTAGGTCAAAGGTATTCAAACTGTGTGTCTCAGCGCCAAGGGACGTTGCGTGTGTTGGTTAAGAGCGCCGCAGCACAGAAGAAGAGAAAAAATAGTATGATATGATAATAATTAAATGATGGCAATTATATAATAATAAAACAATAATTATCGTGATATTGGTGATACATTTTTGTTTGATGATCATTTATCTGCATTTAGAAAACCAGATAAGAAGCGATGTTGTTTGGGTACAAATCTTCTCTCATTTATATGGGGTCGGCCACCCTAGTCCTATATCTCCCTTATCTACTACATTTACCTCCATCATCCTCAGATCACTTGTATCACATATTCACATCCCCTCCACTTATTTTTCGATTTTCCCCGCCACCTCTTTCTATCAACATACATTTCCTTTACTAATCTTACTATTAATCTAATCTATTCTCCTTATTTATCAACTTTCAAAGCTCTTCTTATACTACCTCTTATATATTCATCCTCTCTAGTTACTCCACTCAACCAACTTTCTCATCTCTGTTTAATCTTTCTACCCATCTTACTACCCAACATTCTGTTCCATACATCATTGCAGATTTCACTACTGCCTTATACAATTTACTATTTAACCTAATAGAGATTCTTTTGTCACACAAAACACCTATCACTTCTTTCCATTTGATCCATCCATACTTAATCTTGTATTTCATATCCTCTCTGAAACCCCCATCTTTCTGCTTAATGAATCCTAAATACTTAAACCTCTCAACCTCTCCCACTATAACCCCACTCAACTTTATTTCTAGTATTTCCCTATTCCTTCTGTGTTTCCTTTCACTAATATATATAATAATCTATATATTCTGTTTTACCCCTACTAATTCTTACTCTTTTACTTTAATATAAGAATAAATATTTTTGGTGTCCAAACATGTCAACACTTCTTATATTTGTTACTGTTTATATACATTTTTTTTTTTTAATTTTAAAAATGGGTAGGTATAAAAGTGCCTAAACGTGCTGTGATTAGGGTTACTAGTATCCACGGTTTAAGATTTATCTAAAGCCGTGCTAGTACCTAAACATCCATGGTTTCAGTTAAGTGCAGTCAGAATTATCTTTATTTTTATGACTAATAATTTGAGTCGTCAATACATTTCAAAAACATAAAGAAGCCGTTGGATAAAAAAGATTGAATATCACTGACTTAGGTGATTAAAGTAAAAATGTTTAGTTAAATAAAATAAATTATTTTTTGTCTGTAAAAAATAGCTCAAAATATAAGTTTGAAGTTTCATATTATGGCAACATGTGGTCTCATTATCAGTTAGATAGTCATAGGAGCGAGTGACTATTTCAGATTGTACTCTAAATTTAATTGATTTAAATTATTATTCTCATACTTACTTTTCCATCTCATTAACTAATATTTTAGATTTTTCTGAATTTAACAGTGGCCTATAGAATGATAAAACATAACAGTTAAAAGTCAATTTAATAATGTTCATTACAAATATAATTGTTACCAAAATTTCTCGTAAGGGTCTGTAATTGAAAATCTTGGTTTTTTATTTTTGTTCATAATGGCTTTCTGTTTTAAACTTAGTTCTCTTAATGTCGCCATGTTCTTAGACAACAAATAATATTATAATGTCTTATATGTTCGAAAATACAAATTATCGTCCGACAGTTCGGTATTGAATGTTCACAACACACTTAAAAATGAAAAGTGAGTAGGTCATAGAAAATAGATTATATAGGTACTATGTAGATTTAATATTTAAATATCAGAGGGCTAAAAATATGATAATTGGTAAGTATCAGTATTTATTCACAGAAAACCAGTTTTCAGTAATCTTATCTATATCAATATTTATTTATTGATAATTGATATCAATGTAACAAAAAAAAAAAAAAAAGGAAGTTTTTATCTGTTGATTTGTATTCTGTGATGTGATTGGTATTTGACGGTTTTTGTTTAAAATTTTTTTAAAAATAAACACTATAATCATTAATCTTTATATTAAATAATTATTATGCCCATACATTCAGTATTCATTTATTGCGTTTTTATTTTTTTTTTGTTGCTTTAATTATCTTTAAATGATTGTGTATTACCTGAAAATCCTAAAATAAATTAAAATAGTCATGTCAAGTCTGACTACTAAAACTTTTTACGGTTCATCTAAACGCAAAGCTTATGAATTAATTTTATCATCGTCCAACCGCAAAAAGGCAAGACGTGAACCATGTCATTTAACGAACGTCAAACGATTGCTGGGACCTCCGATAGGGTGGAAAAATTTTCCTAGACAACAAGAAGCATTGGATTATGCGCAAACCAAATCTTTGTATGGTTGTATGTCATTCACATACGAACAAGCTAATGGCCAGCGATATTTTATGGTAGCCCATCCCGAAACGTTTTGGTATTATGATTCTCGAAAACCGCAAAATGAAAGACACACATATGAGATTATATCAGAAAACCATCCTTGTAAGTTGTATTTTGATTTAGAATTTATTCGCAAGGACAATCTAGAATCAAATGGTATAAAAATGTTGGAAACCTTTGTGAAAATTATTATTATGTTCGCCAAACAAAAGTTTGATGTGGAGTGCAATGAAGAGGACGTTCTCGACTTGGATTCATCTACAGTAGACAAATTTAGTCATCACTTAATATTTCAATCACTAATATTCTCAAATAATTTCCAAGCCGGTTATTTTGTTAGATTTGTATGTGCCGAAATTAATAAGTTTTTGTCTGAAGATCACAATTCAGAGGACAATGGATGTTTTTATGGCGGAATAACTATAAAAGATCTTCTTGAATTAAAAATCGATAAAGGATTATTCTGTGATGAATGTGTATATTCTAGAAACAGACATTTTAGATTATTTATGTCATCAAAGTTGAAAAAAAATGTTCCATTAGTGCTCAGCAATACTAATAAGTATAAACTCCCAGAAACAGCACATTGTGAAGATTGTTTTGACAAACAAATATTCTTAAAATCTTTAATAACATTTGGTTGTGATGGAAAAGTATTACTGAATTTTACAAATACAATGACAAGCTATATTGGATCCATGTCACAAGGTGGACAGACACATTTTGTTAAAGATAACCAGGGTGAATGCCAGTCATCTTATACAAGTTCACCTTTTCCGAGGATAGATGCATATATATCCGATCTCGTATATCCGGGAAAAATTTTTCGAAATCATTATTTTCCTTTAGTTAACAAATTAGTTTATAGTATTGTGAAGAACCGTTATTGTGGAAACGTTAAACGACAACATAAAAATAATAATGTAAAATACGTAGTGGATTTGAATGAAATGTATTGGTATCAAAAATGTTATGATCCAGACTGTCAGCAATATCGGTCAAATGGTACCAAGTTACCAGATGAAATCTGTTTTGAATATGCCAATCATATAGTTGATAATTTATCAGACAGCCAATTAGTAAAAGTCGCAGATGCGGCTCTATCAACAGAAAATGATCGAGTATAAATATATTTTATAACCAAGTAAATGTAAATATTATTGGTTTAAAAACATTTTTAAATTGAACAATAATTTCTTATTTAATAATAAAATTTTTCATTAAAATATATACCTACCTATTATTAAGTAAAACAAAATGTGATTAAATGGTATATGGTAACAATAGAAGATTAATATACATTTAAATTAGTATGAGTTAAATAGTAGTAATATATTGTATACATAAATATTTAATATTGTTGAAATAAACTATAACTGACACAAATCACAATCTATATTATTTTTTTATATATTTTATGTAGACTAGTCCAACCAAAGTGCACGCTTCAATAATAATAATTAGAATAAGAATGAGTTTATCCTGGAACACATGTCTGTTTATAGCAGACACATAACGATGTGAAGATTGTCTGGTATTGTCAATATCATCCAAACGGTCTCGAGCGCCCGAAAGTGTATGTCTCTGTTCTCCTAATTCTTGAACGATAGCCGTTCCAATTTCTTCAGTTTCTGTAGCAATAGATTTCATGCCAGTCAAACGATCATTGGTGCGCAACAACACCTTTCTATTTTCTTCGAGGACTTCCATTGAAGTCTGTATAAAACATTTTATAAGATAACAATATATCGTTAGAGATAGTGTTGTCATTAAATGGTATTGAAGCACAGAATATATTCTGTGATTGAAGTATTACCTAGACCGATTACTTGAATACAAACTAATGTGTATGTGAATCAACCCTCTTAATAAATTCCCTGACTATAAAATTATTATTTGTTTTTACAATACATATTTTTTACACAAAATAAATTATAAATTCGTATATATATATATATATATATATATAATATAGATACTATTGCATACTTAATTATTTTTGGTTAATTATGTACAAAAAGTTTAAAGTATTGAAACTAATACAAAATAGATAAAATTGTATCAAGAAGAAAAAAACAATGATAACAATTTAATATAGAACAATGTGACCAACTTGATGAACATTTTATTGAAATATTGGTAAATTTAAGAATTCATATTGTTCTATGATTATTATTACTCTGTGGATTATTTTACAAAAAGGATTACGATTGACAAATGATTTTCTTCTGGAAATCTGAAATTTTAATTCTATTATTCTGCAAATCTTCTATCTGGTAGGAGGGATTCTGTTAGTCACCTCCATAGTGTTTGTGCCCTTCTCGGCAACTCATTCGTATCACTTGCTCCTAACTAATGATTTATGTATTTTTACTTTGAATGATTGAATAACATTTATTTCGTTTTTATATTAAAGAAAAATAATTTGTTAAATGCAATCATTTGCAATAAGGGACCAAAGGCATTATACTAATATACCATTTATTCGCAACAATAATTTACATTTTTCTGATATACACAAATGTACTTTTATCACAGATATTAAAAATAATCTTGACAGTTTTTTCAAAGAAATATTTAGACAACTGTTTGTCTAAAAAATAATATTACACAAACAAGTTAATTTTTGTAGATTATTATAATCATTTTTTTATTTGTTATTTTAATATGTACCTATTCAATAATATATTTTTTTAAAACTTTAAATTTTACAAATTTCATACTTAATCACTTACGAATCTGAATAAAAAAAAAATAATACAGTATATAAGTAGACTTCTTTTAATTAGGTTACAATATTTGAAAAATGTTGGACTTAAAGTTTTAAAATTTTATCAACAAAATAATTATATACAATTCAGAAATTTGAATATATATCTAAATACAATTTAATTTTATTGATAAATATATTACTATTGTCGGCCAAATATTTTATATATTAATTGGCTTGAATTATTTTTTAATATTTCATTTAAAATGAATTATAAGACAATTTTATACGGATACATACATATAATATTACAGAATTCGTTCATAAAATAATAAGTAAGCTTGACAATTTTGAACGGCAGCAGGTGTTACTTGTCTCACCATACTATCACTGATAGAATACCACGTGCCACTTGGTGCCAAATGTGAAGGGTCATCATTGCCGTCGATAATTTTAGGTGGTTTAGTTTTGCTACCTTCTAAAAATGAAAAGCGGTAACTTTCATCTTTAACGGAATCTCTAACCTAAAAATAACAATACATACATAGTATATATTACCAAATTTACAATAGATTTTGTAATAATGAATGGATCATACTTTTACATATGCAATATAATGACCACTGTGCAAAAATCCGGAATGTTCCACTACACCGTAAAGAGAGTATAATATTCGGTTTTGACCAGGGCTCAACTTCTATGGAGAAAAAAGTTAATGTTAAAGCTGCATTTATAAGATATTTTTACTATTTACTTGACATTTAACAGAGCAGTAAGGAGAAATATCTAAAACCCACGGGAATGACACATCTCTAGTCATTTTTCGTGTAGTTGAATAACACATTTGAAATCGTTTTAAATGTAATATTAGAATAGCTGGAGGAGAACTAATTAACATTTGTTTGGTACTTTGACGATAAATTGTTTTTTCTTCATTTGTTTCTGTATGAAAAAAAAAAAATGTATATTTATATTTTACAATATTAAAAACTTAAAAACCAAATTTTAACTTTTATTTCTATTAAAACTTACTTTGTTTGTATTGTTCAGTACACCATTCACATGAAACTTTATTATTTCCATTCATTATTTCGGACGCAGTAAACTGATTTAAACAAGTCAAAACTGAACACTCGCTTTCATCAAATATTGGTTGAGGTTGCAAAGTAGCTTGCGAACATTCTTGAGAAAATTCACCTTCTTCTTCGTCCTCTATATCTTCTTCACTTTTTGAATCATCAAATAATCCATCGCTGTTGTTGTCACTAACATTCGGTGTAGGATTGTTTCGTTCCTAATACATAAAATATGAATAAAAGTTAAAACACTATTTAAGTATTAACTCTAGTTAATTCATTACTATTCTTTCAGTGTTATGGACGTAAATATATGTCAGATTAAAACATTATCTAAGTCTTAAACATGTGGAATCGAGGAATCTATATCAACTGATATATAATAAAACTTCAAACTACTCGAAAAAAAAAAAAAAATTTAATTACGATTTTTTCGATTGTGTAAATCAGTGTTTCTCAACCGGAGGTAAGTGGAAAAAAATAGGTAATGGCAAAAAAAGTAGAATTTGATTTATTTACTTATTCTAAACTTTTTGAGAAATATTCAATATATGGCATCAAAAATACATATTTTTGTCATACAAATAAAGTTTTTTTTAAACAAGATTTTTATTCTATATATGTGTATAATATAATATGGCAAGCGATGGCAAGAAAATATCATGATCATAAATGGCTTCAAAGTCTTTCATTTTTGTCCAATGTTTTTAAAATTAAATCAACTAAATTTGACTCTTCAGAACAATTCTGTAACTACCTATAAAGAATATCCTGAGCTTTCTTATATTTACTAAAATCGACTTTCAGTGAGTTTGGACTTGGGGCTTTATTTATTATCTATTAATCCAGATTTTAAAAATTATAATTACACTTATGTATAGCCATATAATAAATAAATGTTATTTTCTAATTTTTCATTATTTAACTTAATTCAAAATTTCTTATCCTTCCTGTGAAAAAATTAATGGTAGGGGTATGTAAAACTGTGGTAAAAGGTCAAGGGGTGTACATGAATGAAAAAAGGTTGAGAAACACTGATATAAATCAATTATATTATTTTTGCTCTCATCAGGGTTTCTCAATATTTTCTTAATATTATTTCATGTTTGTATTTATTTAATTTTATGTATTCTGTATGGGCAATTTTTATAAAATTTCATGAAAAATGAAAATTTAACAATTTAAAAAGATTTTAAAAGTAACATAAAAATAGTCTTGTATATCTGTATCACATTTTATTGTTGTGTAATCACGACATTTGTTCAAAAATAAGTTTATGAAAAATAAATAAAAAGGCTTTTTATAATGGTTTTAGAATTAAAACACCTATTATAAAATATTTAAAAGACAACACAACATACATTTTAATATATGTATTTGAACTTTAAAATCACTTTAAGAGGTAATTTGGTATGTTTTTACTATTCAAAATCATTAACGTGGTATCATCTTGAGTATCTTGGTCAATATAGATTTTTTAAATTTCTGTTTTTGAGACATAACTTTGAAAAAAAAATATTGTTAATAAATAAAAATTGGAGGGAAAATAAATCAAGCTTATGCAGTCCTTAAGGTTAACAATACAAAAAAGTATGTAGCATAAGTGACAGAGTGTACTATAGTAAAATATCTATGTTGTTTCTAATGTCAATTAGAACTGATGGTTAATTAAATCATTAATTAATGTATGGTTAATTATTAATTATGTATGGTTCCAGTTCAGATATTTTTTATATCTAAGATCCATCAGTTTAAAAGCCATTTTGAATAGCACAAATATACGTAATTATGTCATTGGTTATAATTATTATGGAAAAAAAAAATTTATAAAATGTATACCGGATTTTCATTTGCACTATCTGTCCCTACATCCATGTAATCTGGACTGACATTGGCGCGCATAGAATCAAGTGATGATCCTTGTGGCGAACTTGGACTGTTAACAGGACTACCCGGTAACACTGAATCCAAATCCATAGGCTTTTCAGAATCTAAAATTCGATCGGCATTCATCTGTCGGTCAGGATCAGCTAGTGGAGTGTTATTCATCAGAGTAGTGAGTTCCGTAATACTCAGAGAAGGACTTGTAACATTAGATGGTTGTTTTTCTGAACCATATCCAGATTCTGGATTTTCTTTATTTTCATTCTTCCAATCAGACATTTCAACTTCATTGGTTTCAATTTCCATATTATCTTCTATATCCGCATCATTATTCACAACTTAAAATAATAATTAAGGGATCTTAAATTAGAATTTTACTTTATAAAAGTATGTCGTCGTCATCATGCAAAAGGTGGTTACATGCACAAAGTGACCAAGTGAAAAGACATAATGTTTATTGGAACCATATGGTTATATAGAAAAAATATTGATAACTAGTTTTTGATCAAGTACATATTTTCAAATAGTTTTATAGTCATCTTTTGCATATTTCTAACTAGAATGTTCCAAAATATTATTTAAACATAGTAGTCAAATCCCTTGGTCATTTATTAACAATTATACAAATTAAGAGTAGACCTATAAATTGGTATCTTTCAAAAATAATGAAAAGACCTCGGTTATAACTATAATTATTGTTATTCTTCACAATAAGGATGTAGTAGAAACTGATATTAAATTCAATTAAGAATAATAATAAAAATACCATATTCTATGAGGAAAATGATAGAGAACATAATAAAAATAAGAAAATAGAAGAACAGATAATTAAAATAGTGGTTAAGGATATTATTGATCAATCAAAGTACAAGTATAGTAATTGGAAAATCAGATAAGACTGTGAACTGTCAAAGTAAAATATTGTTTCGGCAAATAATAGGTTATCTAACAAAATGTAATTTCTAAAGAAAAAACATTTAAAAAATCCGACTATTGATTGTTCAAACTGTCATTTTAATGAACATTATAGGAATTCTCTTCGCAGTCAATATTAGTCTTTGAGTATAATCGCTAAAAAGATTTTAATTTATTATGTGGAACATAAAATCTTGTGAAATATCTCATGTCCTTATAATTAGTTTTAGAAAATCAAAACATTTTTTAAAGTATTTACTTTTATGAATAATACAGATCATATTCAAGTGTATAAATAATTTGTAAATATTATGTATTAGCCATGGGCCTGTGGATAAAGCTTTTGAGGAATTAAGCAAGGACACAGGATTATTCAAAGAACATGATAATAAAACCATCAGCAAATAAATTTTCAGAATAAGTTATTGTAACATTAATGCACATATAACAACATTTCCTACTGTTAAATCCTATTATTGTTGTAGATCTATAAATGACAATATTTAGAACCAAATCTCAAAAATGTATGTGCAATATATCCAAGAATGTAATCAAAAAAGTAATAAATATGTAAGTTTTGAATATATAAAAAATTAAAAAGGGTTTTGTTAAAATTACAATTTATGGTATTTATATTACTTAGTCATTTATTGACCATATTGGAAGTTGAACTCTTAAAATTAAGTTTCAAATAATAAAAATGGAATACATTAATGGTTCAAATGATATCAAGTTTGAAAAAAATTGGATAAAAATTTTACATTTAAGTATTTTTAAAACTAAATAACTAACTAAACACTATAAAAATACACTTAACCACTTTTTGCACGACAGCGACGATATAACAGATAGTATAGAAATTGCTTCATTAATAGAAAAAATGACAAAATACATTGAGATGATTCATGTATTTTTTAAACAGGAAAGAAATAGTGGCAATTAATAAATTTAGAGATAGAGGCAATATTCTCTTTATTACATAAAGAATTATGGATTCTTAACGAGACTGTATATAAGGCGAAGAAGAATACTGAAAAAAGGTGGGGTATGTTATAATGATATGAGGTGTGCAGGTGTAAATAAAAATGATGTAGAAGATCGATTTAAATGTATAGACAAATACTATACTTTGGTTATTGAAATTTGTTAAATTCAATATAAATTACATAATATTACCTAAAATATCTTGTAATTTGTTGTTAAATTGTTTTTGTTCGTGTTTTTTTCGTCTTCCTTGTTTTAAAGCTAATTTACGCTCTTTTTTTGCTTGATGTTTAGATTGACTAAAAACATCATTATCTTTTTTACGTTGAAATGATAGAGGATTTGCCTATAGATAAAAAAATATTTACAATTTTTATTTTTATAAAAAATAATTATTAAAATACTAACCTTGTCAGCTGTGATTGGTAAGCTTAAGTCCAGGAAACTTTCTGTTACCTCTGACTTATGACCACAAGTTTGACATTGAACAACACTTAAAAGTTGTCCTTTGAATACATGATCAGGGCGTAAGAGTAAATCTTGTAATTTTTTACTAATCTCTTTAATTTTGGCAGCTTTTTTTTCATCTACATCATTTGGATCAACTCTCATAGAGAGACCATAATGATGTACAATTGTTTTTTGATAACGCTAGAAATAAAATATTATTTATATTAATTAATTACTTATTGTTATCATATATTATATAATAATGAAGAAACAAGATTTTGTATAGATATTTATTTTCATCTATATTTACTTTTCTACAAGTAACTCAACACCAAAATATGAGGTTTATGTTAAAATTAAAAGTTAAAACAAACAACTATTAACAGTTTTGAAAAGGAGAATTTTTTTTTTTAGAAAATGGCTTATCCTTTTTGTAAAATATTTAACAAAAAAGTTACAGCTATTTAAAAAAAGAAAACTTAAAATTCTGTAACTTCTTTTTAAAATAATATTTTACAAAAAGGATATGTCATTTTTCAGAAAATAATTTTTTTTTTAATATTGATAATATAATATAAAATAGGTATTTTAGCTTTAATTTTAATGTGCAAGCAACATTTGTTATTTTGCATAGCGTAATTTTGATATACTGCCTATTAGTTAAACAGAGACAACAATTGCGGGTATCATTCATGTTATCTTAAATTTGATACTTTTAATATAAGTACAAACCAGTGGCATACGTTGAGTCCCATTAATCCTCGCCGGTTTAGATGTTAACATTTTTAAGTAGCAATATTATTTATTAATTTAATATAAAATTCAAAAAAAATAATTTTTCGATTTTCTTTTTTTATGATGGTGGATAAAGAAATAAAATAAGTTATAATACATATGTTATAGCCATGGAGGACGAATTATATACTATGTACCTCCATGGTTGCAGTCTTATCTCTATAGCTAGTGAAAATACTGTGGCATGGTTGAAATTTGAAATATACAGTATATAAATAGTATAGTATAAAGTAGATATATATAGTATATTTCAACCATGTTCTGTGAGTGAAACCGTCAAATATTTCATCATTCGCATTGTCATAGTGTAACGAAAAAAATAAGTCAACATAATTTAAACATACATTTTACTATTAAGGTATGTATAAAATTAATTATTGATAATAATAAAATTAATAGTAGGTATATTTTTCCATTCAATTATTTACAATTGCAATTTAAAATACTTTTCAATGTTTATTTGATAGACATTGAGATTAACTAATTATTGGAAAATTGTATGCTTGCCTATGTCTTATATTTTTAAGTTAATATGTACCTACTAATATATTTAAGATTGTTTTTTATTTAATTTATATTTTCATTCAACAAATGTTGGATTTTTTTTTTGTAAAATTTTTCTCTTTTTCACAATTTTTTTTTAAAAATAATAGTTTTTGGTACTTATATAATGTATAATTATGATATTTTGAATTAAAATATATAACTACATAATACTACATGGCAAATAAGTATAATCTTTTTTTGGAACAAGTTCATTGTCTTAATGCTCCTTAAAATTTAACAAGAGAAAAAAAGGTCTTCACTATTTTTTTTTTTTTTGGGGGGAGGGGTCATCAAGACATAAGTCACAGGGCGCCGAATTTCTAAATACACCTCTGGCACAAACTATTTAAATTTTCACAAACTCATAATATTGAATTTGTCTATCTATATCTTTAATATTTATAGTATCAGTTTTATACTGATGTTTAGATAATAGGATTCATTTTCATAGTAATAGCTATCACCTTACAACCAATATAGTCACAACCGTGAAACAGTGACGATCACCAATGGAAATGAGTCCAAAATGTCAGTAAAATGTCTATATAATAATACTATCATGCTAAAACCCTAAGTAGGTATGCATGTATTTATCTTGTTTTGGTAAAATTGAAATATTAACAAAATTGTATTAAAAAATAAAAATAAAATACTAACAAAATATATAATAGTACAAATTATTATAAACCTAAATCATGAAATAATATATATTTAACTGTGTATAGTACTACAGTTAAAAGTGTATTATTTTTTGATTTGGGTTTGTATTATAGTATGTATATTGTATAATAGTCACAAGTTCTCAAGTGTATTTTAATATACATACTACATTTAAAAATTATATTTTATAAATATATTTAAATGGAATATGGACAATTTCTCCTCTCCCTAGATATAAATAAAATAAATAATCACAAACATATTAGTACAACACCAAATTATTTGTTGTTTCCCATTAGTTTTTTAACTAATGTTAAATTAGTAAATTAGTAGTTTCCATTTTAATTAACATTTAACTAAGTTAGTATTTTTTTAAACATTTTTAATAATGAACTAACATAAAATATGTGATGGTAATATGGTAATAACTAACAGACATTTACAGAAAAATGTAATAAGTTATTTATAATATATAATATATTTTCCATAAATTCATAATACAGTAACTAGAACCACTATAATTAAGACACTATAACTGTGAGTATTCTCATCCGCCATTTTGGTTCCAGTTGTACACAAGTGTTTTATCACTTTATCAGTATTTAGTGTTAAAGCTGTGAAGTATTTTGTTTTAGAATAAACAATTTAA
>JAIPRL010002418.1:0-18445 GCA_025469235.1 Pemphigus obesinymphae | reverse complement strand
ATCAACGTAAATATATTACTAAATTAAATATTCTATGTAAATTTCAAGATTTTCAAGTGATTATTTTCGAAATTACGAAGAAATGAAAATTCCCGATTTGACGAAACCGTATATTTGCCGTTTTTACTTTATTTTTTCGGTATATTAATATATATTAATAATTATATAATAATATATAATTAATATTAATAATAGTTTTTCCTTACGTATTAAAAAACTATTGAGAAAATTGAAAAATGACCTTTCTAAAGTACCAACTAGATGTAATTTGCTACCGGAAACCGGGTAAGCTTGTAAAGATCGGAGCACTGCTTCTGGTAGAAAAAGTGTTTACAGAAAAATAAAAAAAATAAAATAAAATAAACATCATTGTAAAACCAATAGCTCCCTTGCTACGCTCAGAATCTAAAATGGAACTGACATAGGACTTTTTATAAAACACTTTCATAACATATTTAAACACATTTTGATTTTTAATTTTCCCTGTGTTTCATATTAATAAGTATGTTTTAGATTTTAGAATGAATGTCTTCATAATATTGTACTGAGTGCAGAAAACAATGTATACTTAAGTTAATTGTTATATTTGTTTTTGTACATTTTATTAAAATGTGGAAATCGTTTCAAAAAATTTAGCTTTACATAAAAGTTAAAAAAATTTATATTCACTTTTTTGTGTTGCTAATTTTATCGATTGAGACATTTTCTATTTCAAAACAATCAAATGTAACTTTTTTCTATAAAGTATTTTATTATTATTTTTATTAATAATATCCTCATTAATATATTGAATATTATTTTGTGTTTAGACTAAAAGCAAAAATAATTGATGGAAAAAGTATTGCAAATACTATATTAAATGAATTACGAGTTGAGACCCAAGAATGGGTTTCAAAAGGGCATCGTGCTCCCCGTTTAGTTGCAGTATTAGTTGGACAAGATCCGGCCAGTAAAATTTATGTGTCCAACAAAATGAAAGCTGCTAAAGTTGTCGGTTATTACACTATTTCAATGGCAATAAAATAAAAGTGAGAAATTATTGTTTTTATTATAAATAATTAATATTTCAATTAGGTATTGAAACAGAAACCATAAAATTCAATGCATCAACGAGTGAAATTGAACTTCTTGCATGTATTGAACGTTTAAACCATGACAAAAATGTTGATGGAATTCTAGTTCAGGTAATATATGATCCCCAATAGAGTATGTGCACTTATTAAAAAAAAATTAACTAAATATATAATATATAGACAAGTATAATTTAAAATCCATCTAAAATAATAAATAAAAGTTTATATAAAATATTGTTTGTAATTTAGTTACCACTTCCTGAACACATTACCGAACGAGCAATGTGTAATGCTGTTTCTCCACGAAAGGATGTTGATGGTTTCAACATCGTGAATATTGGCAGATTTTGTTTAGATATGCAATGTTTGGGCCCTTGTACACCATTAGGTGTTCATGAGTTAATCCGACGAACTGGTAATACTAACAGTTAATTTATTAAATATATTGTAATTTGATATTTAAAAAAAAACATGTTATTCAGGAATTCCTACATTTGGTAAAAATGCTGTTGTTTGTGGACGATCGAAAAACGTTGGTATGCCCATTGCTATGTTGCTTCATGCAGATAATGCAGGTATTATACAAATATGTAAAATGTTCATATTTATTGTTTTACTTAAGAAGATACCACACATGTGATTTTTAAGGGGTTATGTATAGGACATTTTTATGAAATATTAAGAAAATATAATAATTTAAAAATAGGTCTGTGTAAGTACCACTTTTTATTGTTGTGTAATCCCGATATTTGTCAACAAAATTGTTTTACAAGAAAAATATGTTTTCGGGCTATATAGTTATTAAGAAACCAAATGTTTATATAATATTGTTAACAAAATTATCAGTGTTCTATCGTAGTATTTGTTTTGGTATCACAAATATAACTATGTATATAATATTATGCCATCTGTAAAAATCCCTCAAAAAATAGTTTTAACAAAATCAATAACTTAAGATTATACAAAAGAACGACAATAGAAAACAGATAATTTTGTCTACAATATTGTGTCAAAATGTGGTTTCTTATAAAATAGTTTTCTATGGTAAAATAACACATATGTATCATCTTTTTAATGAACAAATATGAAGTATAATGGATGCATATTAAATGTATTTATAAAAAAAGCCAGCCAGTAGGTTGGTGGGAGGTCAATTTAGTATTATTTTCCGATTTATTATATTTGGTAGTATTGCTTTATGCTTAAGAGGACGTTATATCTACAGATTTTCAATAGTAAATAGACTACCTGAGAAAGTCTAAAATGTACCTTTTTAAAATACAAAGTACCAGAAGCACTCGCAGAAAATGTGCTCTGGGGATACAAAATACATTTTAACTTTAACCTTTTCCTAAATATTACTACAATTTGTTGTTAAAATAAAGTTAGCTTAACTTTGAACCCAATGATTTTCTATTAAAAATCAAAATAAAACTATTGACTTTCAATTCCGACAAACTCTTTGTTTTAAATAATGACAAAATTTTAATAAAAATGTGATAACAATATTTCTCTTGTAAGGACATTGAAGATGAATAGGTATTCTTTTAGTAGCTTAGACATAAAGGCTATAAAATAATAAGACAAAATATTCATACTTCCAATAATTTAATGTTGATTCTGTAAAACTATTATTAAGGAGCGATTTATTGATTATCAATTGCCTTTTTTTAGTTTATGTGAAAATTGAAATTTTGAATTTTCGATTTTATTTTTTTTTTAAATTTATATCTAAAAAAAAAAAAACTGATATATTTAATAAATATTTTCACAATAGTATAGAAAAAACAACGATCAATTTAATAATTTTACAAAATTTATATTGGTTTATTTTAAATGGTTTAATTTTCAGGAATATATTATATATTTAAGGATATAAAAATTTTCAACATTTCAGAAAATAATAGGGGTACTTGATATTCAATTTTATCGTAGACAGACACTATAATAATTTATTGAAATATCAAAAATAGATTGCCACAATATCCTAGAAAATGAGTTGAAATATCTTTACAGAACTTATTTTTCTCCTTTTTTTCTTCACTTTCCCCCTCTAATAACTATTTGGGATTAGTCACCCTAGTCTCAACTTCCCCAGAACTGGATTTCCGTATCCTCCTTACTTACACCCGCCCACCACATATTACTCTCTATTACACTCCCTCCCCCACCTCTTTTAGATATTCCTCTTCCTATCAACATCTTTCCTTCAACATAAATTATTTTCACTACTTTTACTGCCTTTGTCTCTTACCTCCTTAAAACATGACCTAGCCATGTCAATTAATTCTCAATTTGTCTACTATTAAAGAGTCACTCCTATACTATCCCTTATTTCTTATTTTGTTCTCTCTAGTCACTCCACTCATCTTAACACTCACACTCAGCTCTATCTTCCTATCCACTGCTCAACATTCTGATGCATACGTCATTGCAGGCCTAGTCTTGTAAAATCTACCTTTTAACCTAATTGGGATTTTCTTGTCATACAAAATGCCTGACATTTCTCTCCACGTCATCCACCCATACTTAATCAAATGTTTCATATCTTTCTCAAAACCTCCATTCTTCACAGAGACTAAATACTTGAGCCTATTAACCTTAACCACTGCATCAACACTCAACTTACCTTTGTACATGCCTTTTGATACATGTCCTGAATTATGTTCATATACTTATACCTTTGGTAACCCTTTCTACATTAATGCCCATTTCATAATCACTCGATAATAATATAATTAAATATTATTAAAATAGTATATGTTTTCAAAAATATTCAGGGTAATTTAAAAATAAGTTTTAGTAATTAATGACCACTAAAGAGAATTCAATTGTAAATTCTAAAATTATAGACCATGTTTTGAAAAATTTGTACTTAGACATTGTCATTATCTTGTTATTTGAAATAAAATAAATATTGTCTTCACAATAACTATTATTATTTGAATGAACAAACCAATTACACTATCTATTGAGCCACACTGCTATTAATTCACATGTTTTCATATTGTCTATTGCTGTGGACTATCTATGCTATAATTAATGAATGACATTAGTAAGATATTTTATTTGGTGGGATATTTTGTTATATCTAAAGATAAACATTTTAAATTACTTATTCAATTTATAAAATAAAATATTAAAATCATATTTTATATTTTGAGCAGAGGGGGAGATTTAATGATCTTGCCATAATATATTTTTTTCTATGAGCAATTTTTCAACCAGGAAAAGTCGAGTAGAACTGTAGAAGTTTTGGAATGGAGTTATTTTGATAGCAAATTAGTCCTAGTTGGTACTTTAAGGAAGTAATTTTTCGATTTTTCCAGTAGTTTCTTTAGGCGTAAAGAAAGCTAATTTTACAATGGGAATATTTTATAAATGTAAGATAAATAAGTTATTTATTACAAATGACAAAATAATAAATACAATTATTGTCATGGTTACCTATTTTTATATTTTTAATTATATTATTATACTACTCTAAACTTCGTTCAAAATTAATTTATTAAAAGCAATTTTTATCATTGCCTTCAAATGTAATACATTTACCAAGAGTATCTTCTCCAATGAGTAAAGTGCTAACCACCCTTACTTAGAACTAACAAAGTACACATTTATATATATATATATATATATGCCTAAATCTTGATTTAAAAAATATGGCATCCATTTCCCTTCTCCTACAATAAATTTCCTATTAGAAGGATCTATACATGAAAAATCTTACTCGACTTCTATTTAAACATTATAAAAATAATTAATTTAATTTAAAAATTGTACAAAAATTACTGAGAAGTGGTCAAAAAGTTTTTATATTTAAACCATAAAAATATAATGCTATAGTAAATAATTAGTATAAATTTCAAGTTTCTGAAACCATATACATTTTTAAATTTATAAAAAATTTCAGTATTTTTCCTTTACACTTAAGAAAGTTATTGGAAAAATTGAAAAATTACTTTTCTAAAGTACCAATTTGCTACTAAAGAAGATATTTACTTTAAAACTCCTAAAAAAAGTAAACACACACATCATGTTTTAAGTTAAAACCAATACATTCCTTGTTTCACTCAGAATCTAAAAGATTTAAAGCCATATAAATATTTTAACATTATACACATTATATTTTACAAACAGACAAATGAGAAATATTAATCAAGAATAAGAGTTAGGCTTATATTGTAATTTAGTATATAAATACATTTTATATTAGGTGAGACTTCGGCAATGGATGCAACAACAACAATATGCCATAGAAATACACCACCAGATCAACTAGCTGTATTTACAAAATCAGCTGACATTATTGTATCAGCAGCCGGTACTATTTTATATTGCTTAGAGATTTGTTTTTATTAAAATAAATAATTAACTGTATTATATGTATTATATTAGGAGTTCCAAATTTAATTCGGGCGGATATGGTTAAGCCAGGAGCTGCAATCATTGATGTAGGAATAACCAGAGTAGTTGACCCAGAAACATCTAAATCATATCTTGTGGGAGATGTTGACTTTGAAAGAGTAAGTGATGTTGCTGGATACATAACACCAGTGCCCGGAGGAGTTGGTCCAATGACAGTAGCCATGTTAATGCGAAACACTGTCACTGCAGCTAAAAAGTCTGTGATCTATAATATACTTGATCCTGGCGCTGTAATATACAAAAAAGCATCACAAATAAAACCATAACGCCCAACATCAAGCAAAAATAATCTACACTTCAATGTATGATAACATAGTGTTAAATTACCAACCTAACTGATAAAATTTTGTTACCTTAATTTTAAAAAGCTTGTTTATTTATTTAATACAAATTTTATGTATAATCAGAATAAGTGCATAGTAGTTTATAAAAAAAAATATAAAAATAAAATATAGAATTTTTACAAATATGAGATCTGAATATCTAGGTACCTGTAGATAAAATAAATAAATTCTTAGAAATGTATGAAAAATTTTGTCGATATATTATTTTTTAATTTTTATAAATTTAAAAATAAATGATATACATATAATAGTATAGTTTTACACTTGTTATATTTCCTGTATTGCATATTGTATAAATAAACAAAATAAAAAAGTAGGTAATGAAATTATCTAAAATGTAAAAATAATTCTTATGTTAAGTACTACAAAAAACATGAATCTTATTCACAATATTTAAGAGGATACCATGCACCTGATTTTTACAGGGTTGTATAGGCAATTTTTATTACATTTTAAGAAAAACAAAAATCAAACAAATTAAAAAATTTGAATATATTTTTAAAGTAATTTAAATTAGACCTGTGTCAGTACCATTTTTAATTGTCATGTAATCACAATATTTGTAAAAAAAAAAAACATGTTTATGCATTTTCATTTTTATCAACTTGAGAGTATTGTAGAAAGATGTAATAAAAATTAAATATAAAGAACAAAATTCTCTAGCGACTATTACAGCAGTTTTTTGATACAATAATATTTTATAAAATGTTAAAAAAATAAAAAATCTAAAATTTAACGGTTTATAAAACTTGTAAATATGCATATCTCAAAAATCAGCTCCATCAATTGCTAGATAATATTGTCAGTTATAATTATAGTTTTTTATTTCATATATAAATTAAACTAGCTTTTCTAACTCCATAACTAAAGTGATGTGTAATCCCATAACAATTTTAAAAATGTACATCCATTTTTCATTACTTACTTGAAAGAACAGTCTAGTACAGTGATTTCCAACCTTTTTTTCTTCAATGAATGATATAGAAAAATTCAAACTCGACACAAATTTCATATTAAAAATTTTTTTTTTTGTTATTATATATATATATTTTTTTTTAATGTATATTTTTATCATCATTTTTTGTAACATAACTATACATTTAAAAATACTTTTACATTAATAAAAAAAAGGAAATTTTAATATTTTGGAAATAATTGAATATACATTTTTTTATATATTTTGTTTTAACCTAAAAATTAGCTGCGCTAGCCATTTCTAAAGCTTTGGTGAGCCTTGGGTTGGGCATCACTGGTCTAGTAACATATTTCATTTTCATATTTTATATTATAATAAAATATAAATGTGGCTTTCTGAATAAATTTAGACAAGCAATACGTCTGAGCAAAATTAAAGACGAGAAAGTAAACTGTATTTTCGCCAAATAGAATTAAAAATAAATTAATATAGGTACCTACAGCTTTTTATGAAGACTTGAAATAAATATAAAAAAAATCTTTTTTACAATCAGCTGTTAATTATTTATAAAAATCATCTGGTGAAAACGCAGAAGACATCATAAAGAACTTTGAACTATTTTGAAAATTAAAATTGAACTAGTTTAATATTGTTAATTTATGGAAATACATAGACCATTTATGGTTTGATAAATCTAGGTGTTGCGTCCTCTTATATCTAGAAAATTAATATAATAGTTAGTTCTGTTTTTTGCAGAAGCTTAATAATAAAACAGAAGTTGATACCAATATTAAATGGATATATTTTACCAAATTCTTCATTACATTTATAAATTATAAATACATTGTTTTTCTTTTAACGAGTGTAGTAATTATGATTATAAATATTATTATATTATTAATATCTCATATCTTATATTATAATCATTTTATATTTCTACAATTCAAATATTATAAATTTTAAAATTTAACAAATTTCTCTAACTTTAAGTACCTACCTATTATATAAAGTATGTTGATTATAGAATTGAGTATTATGGTATCAAGGGGTATTATGGTTGGAAAATTGGAATTGAAATTTTCAAATGAACCAATATTAAGTTTTATAATATATTAACATTTTATTTTTTTTTAAATAAACACTAATTTAAATTATTAAAAACTATAAACTTCATGGTATAAATCATGCTGCATTCAGAGTCCACCAAGACTAATGATTTTAAATCATTCTGTAATCTCTGTTATTAGTGTAATCGTTAACATTAACACCAAATATAAAAAATTTGATTTGTCGAAATCATACAATATTTTGTGGATAAAACTGTATAAATTTATAAATATCTAAATGTCTATGAATAAAATTATTGGATCGGTTGTACTATCAAATTATCAGATATTGAAAAAAGTTACCTACTAATTTGTACGAAAATTGATAATTGTGTTGGTTTTTATAATATTTTATCCTACACACGCCCTATATTTTTCCACAGCCAGTTTTGCCCCAAAGGCCGAATGTAAATAGATCTAGTCAATTTGTTATTTTTCAGCTCATAATTTGTAGATCTGGGATGTGCTGAAAATGTACCTCTGGGAGCTGCCTATTATGAGCTGAATAATAATAAATTGTTTGGGCTGTTTTGAAAAGGTCTAGACTCTAGATAGTATCAGCAGAAATCATTTACCATGACCGAAATGGGAACTTAATGGGTGGCGCCCAGACCGGTCTGTGCTGTTAGGGTTTACTCCAAATTTATCAGAACGCTAGGGGGGTGGT
Organism: Pemphigus obesinymphae; assembly: GCA_025469235.1. Lineage (NCBI taxonomy): Eukaryota > Metazoa > Arthropoda > Insecta > Hemiptera > Aphididae > Pemphigus > Pemphigus obesinymphae. The sequence goes on along the minus strand of JAIPRL010002418.1, from coordinate 9,911 downwards.
AATTACCCCATTGTCTCATATATATTCACCCTTGTATACATATAAATAAATTATTTATAAATTTGGTTAAAAAAAGCAAGACTACAAGAATTCACAAGATAACCAAGTCCAAAATTTATTCAACAAGACCAAGAGCAAAATTGAGATAACAAGACCAAAACCAAATCAAGACTAAGTTAACAAGATCAAGACCAAAATTACCATGGTCTTGGTCTTGTTTGTGCATCATTATGTAGAATTAGTGTAAGAATGACTTCATATGGCCATAGAGAAGGAAATTTCAATTAAATTTACTAAAAAAAGAAATATAAAAATAGGTACCTAATACCATTGATTATATATAATCAATGCTAATACACATATGTATTAGGCACCTATATTTTGGTTAAAATTTAATTTTGTAATTTAAAGTTTTAAATATATTTGAAAAAAATTTCAATATTATTTAATATAAGTATTATTTTAGAAAATAAATGTCAATCTTTACCCCGTGATCCATTGAGAATATTATAAAAATATCGAATAGGTACCCGCATAATATTATTATGTTTCGTACAAATAAACATTGGTCGGTGACATAAATTAAATATACTTGTTAAAAGTGATACCTAATTTAAAAATCGTATTAATTTTATTTATACCTACTACCAGCTCCTAAAATATTCTAATTTTTGTACTATACATTTAATCCATTTTTTCTTTAAATGACCATTTTTAATTTTATCATCAACATTATAATATATAAAAATGTAGAATTGCCTAATTTTATTAAAACAGTTGCTAATATCATTATAATCTAATATCATTGAACGTTATGTACTACACACAATTTTAGGGGCTGCGCGGCTGCCTACTACCTAGTAGTTAAAATCTGAAAACTTTTTATAATATTTAAGGTGGAAGTTCATAACTCGAAAAAAGCCTCGATTAAAATGTAGAAAAGATGTCAAAAACTTATTTTTTACAGAATTAAAATCGGACTAACAAAAATTTCACAATTTTGTCACAATGAAAGCATTTTTTTTGTTCAAAAAGTAATATATATTTAGATATATATTATATAGTTTAGGTAGATATTGCCTATTCAACTCCTTAGAAACAGCCTGGCTTGTAGTTAAATTTTTATAGAATGCTGAATTTTATAAAAATATAAGATTTAAGTGTACATTTTTGGGGGCCCTTTTGAAAAATAGTCCTTTATGTGCCAGGTTGACACTGGAGGTAAGCGAATATCTATAGGTTATATTATAAGATATAGTATAAAAAAATGAATTGTAAATGCATCATTTGCCCCATAGTCATTGGTAATTAAGTTCAAATTTTAAAAATGTGCACTACGGAAATTCAGAAAAATTGGCCATTGCAAATATTGTGTATAAGTAACTACGGTCTATGAACGGACACAACAGTAATATAAGGTGTGTAAATTTATACTTAAAACCCTAATATGAATTACAGTAGGTAGGTACGGCTCATAAAAATATGTGGATGGTATTAACAATTATTACATTAATTATTAATTAACATTTTTAGTGATCATATTTCGTTAAAACAAGTGATTCTCAAATGACTCAGTTTATGCCGTGCTAAATAGGTAGGCACCGTGTGCATTCTAAAAATTTGTTGATCGACCAACAATCGTCTGTGTTTAATATATTGGAAAAATTTACCAACCCGTACTGAGATATTGTTACAAGAAGCGCTAATATCACCCTCGGAGTTTTGTGAGCTATACTATGGTAAATATTTTTTTAATGTATGATTAAATTCTAGTAATACCTATATGGGTAATGACATATTTCAAACGGAACGAGAAAATAATTTTTCAAGTCATCATTATTAAGCACAAGTCATCAAATTCATACTTCATGACCCCTCACAAAAATTACTCAGTGTCGGACCCCTACCCGCAGATATTTAATTTGGGTAGAGACAAAAATGTATTCGGAATTATAAGTATAAGTAAGTATATATACCAAACGAATGAATAAAGTTTTCCCTACGAGTAGGTACAAGATCATTAAGGATGAGTGTAAGAATGACTTTATCTGGCCATAAAGAAGGAAATTTCAATTAAATTTGTTAAAGAAAGAAATATAAAAATAGGTACTTAATACATATTTGTATTTTATGCCTACATTTTGGATTAATGTATAATTTTTGTAAATTGAGGTTTTAAATTTAATTGAAAAAAAAAAATTGGACATGACTGTTATAGACCCGCAAGTTTTCTAAATTGGTTAGAGAAATTAAAATATGTATGATATTATTTAGGTATCTATACCGAATGAATGAATAAATGATCCCCTACTGAGGTCATTAATGATTAATGTAGGTAGGTAAGAATAATTTTATATGACCATACAGAAAGAAATTTCAATTAAATTTATCAATAAAAGAAACAAAAATAGGTACCTAGTACACCATGATATATCTATAATTATAATTAAAGTTTAACATAAAGTTAAGTTTAAAATTTAAATGAAAAGAAATTGGACAGGGTGGTAGGAGACCCTCATATTTTTAATTTGGGTAAACAAAAAAAAAAAATTTATTCTTTATTCTATTGGTATATTCCAAGTACCTTTACAATTAGAAAGAATATACTTTCTCTATTGAGGACATTAAGAATTAGTGTTAGAACAACTTTAAATGACCACAGAGAAAGAAATTTCAATTAAATTTCCCAAAGATAGAAATAAAAATAGGTATCTAATACACATATGTATTATATACCTATATTTAGAATTGAAATTTAATATAATAGTTAAGTTTAAAATTTTAATGAAAATAAATTAGACAAGAGAGTTGGTGACCCCGCAAGTTTTTTAATATTGGTAGAGATAAAAAAAATAATTTAGGTATAAGCACTTATACCAAACAAATGAATAAATCTTTTTCTTGAGGTCATATAAGATTATTGTAAGAATGAATATATATAGCCATAGAAAAATAAATTTCAGTTAAATATTTAATTGAAAAAAAATGGGAGAGGACGATGCAGGTTTTTAATTTGGGTAGAGACAAAAAAATATTATGTGAAATTATTAAGGTATAAGTACCTATACCAAGCAAATGAATAAATGTTTCTCTACTGAGGTCATATATATTATATACTTATATTTAGAATTAAAATTTAATTTAAAGTTAAGTTTAAAATTTAATTGAAAATAAATTAGACAGGACATTTATGGACCCAGCAGATTTTTTAATTTGTGCAGATACAAAAAAAAATATTTATATTCTTTATTCTATTAGTATAAGTATCTATACAAATAGAAATAATATATTATTCTCTACTGAGGACATTTAGAATTAGTGTAGAATGACTTTAAACAGACATAAAGAAAGAAAATTCAATTAAAATGACCAAAGATAGAAATGAAAATTCGTAGGTAGGTACCTAATACATATATGTATTGTATACCTGTATTAGAATTAAAATTTAATATAAATTTAAACTTTAAAATTTAATTGAAAGAAAATTGGACAGGATGGTAGGGGACCCTGCAGGTTTTTATTAATTTGGGTAGAGACAAAATATATGTATAGGTACCTACTTATATTATTAGTCGAAATACTATACCGTCTGTTATCTGAATAGTTTAAATACTAAAAATGTCGACCATAAAGGTAAGTGTCCACTTGAGACAAAATAGTCTCGAGAGGATTCTCGAGACTAGACTCACAAATGTATATGGGCCTGAGAGCACTCTTGGAAACAAGTTGTTACTGGTCGCCGAGACAATGCGTGTCGCAAATGGACATGTTCATTCCTTCACTAGAGATCTAGTCTCCAGTCTTCCACAACGTCAGAATAGCTGAGAGCACTCTCAAATAGCATGTATTTATTTAGTCTGTGTGTTTATATTCAAATAGCGTGTTTTTGACTTTTTTCAAAATAATTATATTATTTTTTTGTGTTTAAATTAATTTAATTAATTTATTAAAATGAGTGTACGGCAGATGAGGAAATTTTTCAATTAATAAATTGGAAAAGGGAAAGGAATTTTTATGGAATGTTAACCACAAGTTGTATAGAAATCGTGACAAAAAATGAATGCGTACGAAGAATTTGCGACAAAATTGAATTGCGATGCTAACGAGGTGCAAAGAAAGATGAAACAGAAAAAATCTAGACACCAAAATATTAAATAAGAAAAAATACGTCTTTTGAAAAAAAAAAGTTTAAATCGTCCTGAGCGAAATACTGTCGACCGCCGCGATGCATATACGTGCAAAATTGCAAACTTCAAATCGCTATAACTTCGAAACTCAATTTTTTCCCCAAAAACAAACAACACCATTCTTTAAAACACACAATTTTACATAGGTTTCAAAAAAAAAAAAAATTGAATTAATCGCATGGTAGCTAAACTGCAATTGTTCCCAATGTTTTTTATTAGGAAAATTTTATTTACCTATAATTCAAGTTATGAATTGATATTGCCATTGAACCTTACCAGCAGTTGTCATGAAATATTCTCTAAATTCGCCTCTCACATCTTTTTGAGAGATTGAATAATTTCGCTGCCGTCCCTTTTCTAGTGGATATAACGTTCCTTGTGGTGGGGGATCATTTTGCCATTCACCATTTACAATTTCATGAGTACTAGGATTTTCAAAATCAACTGAACCAGAGCACAAATAATTCTTTGATGTAGACATTAAAAAGTTATGTAATGTACATATTGCCAGAGTAAACATCTATTATTTTATCAGGTGCCAATTTTATTGGTTTTCGGAGAACTCTAATTTTACTGGACATAATTCCAAATACATTTTCTATAATACGACGAGCTGTACTCAATCTATAATTAAAAATTCGATTCGATGCTGGTTGATTTCAGTATCTATAGGGCTTTAAAATGTATGACGTCATAGCAAAGGCAACATCTGTTACCATTATGTATGGAACTGCACCGAAAAAAATATCGTTGATAATATTAACAATGTAATATTGTCAATGGTTAACAATGTTTAAGTTGTTGTCTAGCATAATATCTTGTTTAATTGATCATATACTCTGTAAAAATAATGTAATATATTATCAATTTGATAACTTATATTGTTAGTGTAAATTATACATTGTTGATAATATTATTATCAAATTAATAATATTACCGTGTAAACATTTATAATAATTATTATCATTTCTGCAATAGTTAATATTATATTGATAATAATAATATTATTGGTGACTAGCGTCTGCTGATAATAATGTACGAACGTTTTAACCGCCATTCAGCCATTGTGCATGTGTTTACCGAAAACAGGATTATTGTCAATTTAGTATATTTTTCTTATCAATATGATTATATTATTTTTTGATAATATTATTTTCAATTTAATAATAAAATGTTGTTGGCTCTATATCAACAAGATTATTGTCAATTTAACATATATTTTAATTAATATGATTGTGGTTTTTCTTTCAGTGTGGCAAATATCTTTGGAGTAGTGATTCTGGTTCAGGAAGTGGTAACTGTTTGCTTTCCAAAGCATCGTGCAGCGAGCAGTTACTAAATACCTCTCCATCAGAAATTCTACCATTGCAACCAACATCAACATAAATTAATTTATAATTAGCATCTGCGACACCCATCAAAACAATGCTGTGTGTGTTCTTATAGTTGAAGTAAAGGTTTTCACAATTCTGTGGAGCCACCATTGTAATATGCTTGCCGTCAATAGCTCCAAAGCAATGTGGGAATTGCCATTTTCATGCAAATTAATTGATCTGCATATTTCTTCAATTCTTCTGTACTTGAAGGACACTGAAATAAAAATAAATTTTAACAATTTAACCTGCGTATTATCAATTCCATTTACAATATGTTAATAACATTTACAATATGGTTCCGCCTGTTTATTGTTACCACAACATACAAGACATAGTCTACATATTAATTGCATTCTTAATTTTTCAGAATACTTCTCTGGAAAACTCTACACTGGAAAACTCGGAAAGTTCGCAGAATGAGCAAACACCAATACAAAAAACTAAAAAGAAAAGCTCTAACAAAAGGCAATCACAAGATGATGACAATATTCTAAAGGAAGCCATTGGAATTATGAAGAAGCCGAAAGACGATTTTGATTCCTTTGGAGAATATGTAGAGTTGGAATTAAAAACATTAAAATCGGATTATTACTGAGGGCTATTGAAAAGCGAGATCCGTAAATCAATTGCAAATATTTCGGATATGGACGAAAGAAACCACTGGTCACGTGTAATGCCCTCTCCATCAAGTACAAATACTTCATCCTGCTCCACTCCAATGCCATCACCAACTGTCGTTCAGAATAACTTTTCTTCACCACCAAGTGAAGAGTCTCAGTCAACCCAAGATTTTTATAATTCATTCAATGTATTTATGTAATTCATTAAATGTAATGATTTAGGTTTTTACTTTTATAGTTCCACAATATAAATAAAGTTATTTAATTAATTCATAAATTGCTCAATAATATTTATTAACACATACTTTTAAATATCTTTTCTTTAAATTATCATAAATGGCTTGGCATACTTCAATAACTATTCTTCCAATTGTACAAGGTGAAATGCGGAAAAGATATTGCAAACTACTGTAGGCATCTCCTAAACAGAGAAAAGTATACTTGAAATATATAGGTAATCCAAAAATATAGATAAATATCCATATGCTTACCTGAAGCCAGAAAACGAAGAGTGACCATTAATCTGTCATGAACAGGAATTGCATCACGAAATTATGTATCTTACTTGACAATTTTATGTTTGATTAAATCTAATAGCAATTCAAATTCCACTGCAGACATTTGAATACAATTTTTAAACTGCTGTGCATCCTCTAACCGCAATTCATTTACTAGAGTTGAACCGGCTTCCAAATCAATTCGACGATCTACCCATTTCCTTACCCAATACTTATTTTTTTTTATTTTCCGTTTTTGCACAATCTTATATGCGATAAAAAATGCTAAGGTCTGACGAGAATCCATTTTGATATAAACACGTGTACGTGCGATCAAGTCGCACAGCAGACTGCTTGTTGATTCTCAAGTCGACATGGAATTGTCTTGATCTCGAGACTAAAGTCACTGTCGAGTCTCTCACACTCATCTCGTGACCGCAAGTAGTCTCAAATAGACAACACCCTGACACCAATTTCGAGATTTTATCTCAAGTGGACACTTACCTCAATATGATCATCCGAGTAAATAGCTCGGTAGTATAGGGCGCCGATTGTTAAGTGAACTTTTTACACGGGTTCACCGATTCGAATTCCATTATGCCGATTTGATTTTTTTCGTCTTTTTTTCTCGACTCGGCGTCCGCGAAGATAACAAGTGTTTAATGTTTATCCGATATATGCAATATGTGAACGAAATCTTAATACATTTTCTTATCGTTGTAACTTTTATTATTAAGTAGCTATTTATCATTATAATTTTTCTGTTTGTTTGAACTACGTATAATATTGTACTGAGTAAATATTATAATACCCTGTGGTAAGTTCGTATTTTTTTCCGGACATTTGTAAATTTCCATCTGGGGACAATAGTTTTATAAAATACCGAGAACGGTAAGTCCGATCAACTCATTCACATATTAGATACATTTTGCTATATTTTTTTATATCTTATAGTAATGAATTTGAAATCATCGGACTTTCTTAGTATTTTTCAGAATTTTTTAATTATATTTATATTAATATATTCGGGTAAACTTTCAACTTTTATCAGAATATTTTCACATATATAAAAACTCAAGGTGATAAGTCTGACCGAATTCACATAATATGTAGAGTAGGTACCTACTATATTATATTATTGTGGTATTTTTCAAAACTTTTATTAAATATAATTTATGTATGTTGTGGGAAACCCGTTACTTCGAGTTTTTATAGAAATCTTAGAGTAGTACGTTCAATACATTTAAAATTAAAATTTTTAAAAGCAGAATTTAATGTTTTAAAAATGTAATGAGCATTCTGTTTTTGTTTAACTAATGATTTAAATTCATTGTTAAGCCATACAGGATAGTTTCATTTATATCTACAAATTTTAGAAATAAAGTATTAATTGCATATAATCAATATGCGAGTAAAAAATCAATATTATTATTAATATCTGAATTAAAAAGATTTAACCAATCTATAAGCGCAAATAATTAATAATAAATTTATAAATACCAGACTTCCAGTTAAAAACAAATTCTTTAAATTTTAAATTCTCAGTAAACTTATAACTATATGATATATCAATTGGAGGATGTAAGAGATCAATAGGAATTTTGGGACAAATAGTTATAACAACATTAACAGAAAGAGAATTGGATAGAATATAATCAAGAATCACATATATATTAAGAATGTAATTATATTGAAAAAAATTAAAATATGACAATTTATCATTAAAATATGATTTGAAAAATTAGCCGATGGTAAAATATAATCGCCTAATAACATGAAATCTGCATTAGGATATTTATTATAAATTAATTCAACAAAATCAAAGTATTCGGTAAAAACAGTTTTATTAGATTGAATAGGTATATAAACTGAACTAATAATAAGATAACGTTGTGGCAATTTTATCAAAACCCTGTAGGAACAGGGTGGCCGACCCCAAATAGTTGGGAGAGAAGGCGAAGGAGAAGAAGAAGAAATAAAAGTTCAATATGGTTATTATTAATTAGTATAACTTTAGATAAAATAGTATTACTTATAGCGTTTAAAACACCACCACCTAAAGACAATGAGCTGATATTCAAGTTTCCATCGTATCTGTAAACATTATAATCATTGTTAAGGCAATTAAAATTATTAAAATTTGACCGTATAAAGTCGCCGCCCTTTCTTATCTGTTATCCGCCCTACTCGTTCACGTCCCAATCAGAGCCGTGCTAAAGGGGGGGGACAAATGGGGCAAGTGCCTGGGGCGGCAAAGGTGGCATAATTTCAGGGGGCGGCAAAAATAAATATTAAATAGTGTACTCAGTAATGCTTTTTATGTTTACGCACAATTCAATGATTAGTAATTAAGTAAATTATAAATAAGTTGTAAAATATGTAGGTATTCTTTAATATACATATTTTATAATTATCAATTTATAGATACTTACATTATAAAAAGTACTACTGTATTATATTTTTCGTTCCAGTTTGAATTATTGGTTTTGTACCCGTATAATATTTGTGTACAGTGTCGGTATGGCCTTGTTTGTACTTTGTACATCATATTTTCGTATTATAGGTACCATAAGCATAAATTTAATGCTGAATACGGAAAACCACGATTTAAGATAATATGGTTGCCCAACCATCAGTCATAATGTGACCAACCAAGTTAATCTATAATCTAACATATGATTTACGTAAGCCCAGCGTTCCAATCGGCTTAAATAATAACTTTCATTATTACAGTTTATTTTTTTGGCATTAATATCATTATTATTTTGAACAACTAAACAATTTTAATTTTTAACTGCCGTAAACTCGTGACTTGTGCGTATTACAAATTATTACAATAATTATTTTACAAATCACAAATTACAGTGATATGTTTTTGCTTAAAACATCATATTATGTAATATAGGTACAATATTAAACATAACATAAAATATGATGGCTTCTTCTTGAAGATAATGGTAATACAAAGAAAATCCAATGTGTATTCAAAGATAATTATATATAATTATGTTCTAGATGTATTCGCAGAATAAATTAATACTTAGATAAAATAAATTTAACTTATTTTGTAGTATTTAATTTTATAATATATTATTTTTAATTATGGTTTGTGATAACGTTTGTGAATGGTGGGATGATTTGATAATATACGTCCGTGATTCTGATTTAAACCGTTACAAGCGCTAGTAGTACGTAAATCAGCTGTTTCTGATTTTGGATTAACTTTGTTGC
>JAIPRL010002417.1:26911-60429 GCA_025469235.1 Pemphigus obesinymphae | reverse complement strand
AAATATGAACTAATTTAAAAATCTACTTTTAAAATAATTTCCAGGTTAATCAATGAAATGATAGTTTATAATGGAATAATTATACTAAAACGTCCATAACTAGAACAACAAAAACATATTTCAATATTATATTGTGTTCTCAAAAAGTTTGTATAAATATATAATTTTATATCGGAAATTAATCGTATATATCATATCTCACTATATTCTTATGGTGTAATTTTATCAAGTGTTAATTACTTGATCGGTATTATTGGATTGTAGTAGGTATTTATTACCTATGGAAATAAAGTCATATAATAGGAATAAAACAAAAATATATATGAAAAATTAAGATTTTATTTACATTTCAACAAAACATTATATTTTTAATACATTTTAATATTTTATGGTTAAACTATTTATTTTTTTCGATTATTACGTTAAGAGATAATTTGAACGAGCCGGTCGTATTTCTTGCGGGAGTGAAAACGATGGTTGTTCATGGGTAATAAGTGTATGGGGAAGCAGCCAAAGTCTTAGCGACGTACGGATAGGTGGTGTACGAGGAGACGTATGGGGAGGCATATGGAGATGCAACTGCATACGGTGAAGCGGCGTAAGGGGCGGCCGCGTACGGTGCAGCTACGTAAGGGGCGGCCGCGTACGGTGCTGCTACGTAAGGGGCGGCAGCGTACGGTGCTGCTACGTACGGGGCGGCAACCAGAGGTGCGATCAAACCTCGTTTGCTTCGGTCGGTAGCGGCGGCGGCGGCGGCGGCGGTGGATTCAGCTGATGACGATTTGGTTTCTTCGGCGGCGGCAGCGAAGCACACGACCATGGCGAACACGACGAAAGATACCTGCAAGAACAATGATATTATTGTACCTACCAGCTACCTGTAATATAACTCGATTGTTATAGAAGGCAAACAATAATTATTGTGTACGGGGTGGTTATTTTGTACTCGTACGAACGATTTTCGTATATGGAAAAGTGGTAAACATAAACTAATTCTGTATACACTCGCCACGTAAAATATACACAACTATACGAAAGACATTGTATGTTTCCCTATAGGTACTGAAATCGATGATTTTGAAATTGATGAGTAGAAAATAACCCCCCTGGACCGGATTAGTGAATATCGGGGATGTATGTGCAAAATATTTTTGCGAAGCCCTGGAGAAATGAGGAATAGCTAGGACCGGCTGCAGGGCCTTTAACTGCAACGGGGCTATGTGCGATAGCACATCTTGCACTGCCTTCAAGCTGCCGGCCCTGATCGTGTACATTGAAGGCGGTGCCGATGGTTAAGCGTAGAATATTAATTAAACATTTCGATTATATGTGTTGTACGTTACATTAACTAAATTTCTGACAAAAATCTACAGAGTTAATTTAACTCGGGAGAACACGTTAAGAAAAACGAGAAACTTTAAATTTATTGAGAAAAACAAAATATTAGTCAACTATGGACTAAAAATAACTTTTTGAGAATGCTCGAAAAAGTTTACAAGATTACAAGATGCATTTTTAACTATTATACGTTTTAAACTGCGCGTTATAAAATGACTCACTTGGAATTGCATGGTGATTTTGTTTGTTGGTTGACTTAAATGTTTGATGAATGAATGATGTACGACTGAAGACAGGCGAATGACTGATACTACCACCGGTCAGAGAGTCTGTTTTATACTATCCGTTTGGCCTAGTGACATCCAATTACCATTCCACGCACATTATTCATATCCATTTACAAATAATGCAGACCAGTGCCAAAATATTGACAAATTATAATAAGACATTAGGTATAGTATTATAAAGTACAATTATTAGATTTATATATCTGTTATGTATATATTTGAGTACATTTTTTTATTCATCATCTTTAATGCAAAATCGACTGACATTATATAATATGTAGGCATGTCAAAAGTTCATTAGAATATTTGTACACTTTTATTATTTAAAAATCTTGTATTTTCTTATAATGTGAATTGTAATCTCATAAGCGATAATATGATATGACACCATATAATAAAATTAAGTTGATAAAGTAATTTATTTATTTATTTACAAAACGGGCGTTAACCCAAATGTAGTACATATAATACTAAATATATTATACATATTAAAGTGTACATAAATCAAAAAATTATAATAGTAACATATTTAAAAATTCAAAAATTATAGTGGCTAGTCTAAGTAATGAAATTGTACATTAACGTTGGCTGTGCGAGACATCCTATGAAGGGATGGTTATTGCCGTAATTGGTGTGACGCAATGGAGTGTGGAAAAGAATCCACAAGCGGAAGGAACGCATAGGGACACGAAAATTTATGTCAGCTAATAAGGTCGGGTTGTCTACTGCACCATTGAGTAATTTTGAGAAAAGGAGAGGTTTGCTTCCAAGCGCTGGTCAGCTAGTGTATATATGCGGCCCAAGTATCTAAGGACATGTGGGTAGTCATGTGGAGGATAATTTATTTTGAATATATAAGCCGCAAATGCTAGAAAAATCCGTTGGATCCGTTCTAGCTGCGCTAAATCAAAAGCCGTATATGAGTCATATACAACTGAGCCATATACTCCAATATGGACCGGACCAACAAACAAAATGAGGTTTTAAGGGATTTTGAGGTTATATTCAAGAGCCATTTTCTTGATAAATCTAAGCACCCTAATTAAGTGCCTTACATCAGATATATTTTCGGTAAGTAGTAATATGTATACCTAAGTATAATAATATATAATGTATAATATATAAGTATAATAGTGTAATATCAGTTTAAGAGTTTTAGAAACATTAAAATTAAAATTTTAAACTAAGCCCTTGATTATTTTGTACATAATGTATCTATATGGCTATACATAAATCATTAGTTCAATAATTAAAAACACAGGCATTTATAAAACTTATTATAAATCTTATTTAAACATTATTTTTGTTTAGATAGTTGCCTATATATAAAACTACCTATTGTTAATATTCTATGTAGGTATGTGCGTTTCATACACTCCATACATTTATTTTATATTTTTATACCTTAAAATTATCTTTTTATTTTTTCATAAGTTAAAACTGTTTACTTTTTACTAATTGTTACGAATATAATGAAAACAGTAAAATGGAATACCAAAAATTATCTCAATTATTTGTTTATGCAATGTTTCTCATATTTATTATAATTACATATTATTAGTATCACCAGACACTACAGACCAAAAAATAAAATAAATAAATAAATAAAAATAGAATAAAGTATCAAAAAATATATACATTTCACACTCGTTAAAAAAAAATAGTAGGTTTCTGATTATTAATTATATTAAATTTATTAAATTATTATTGTATAGTTATTATTATAGCACACAATAACAAGGAGGGGGGGGGGTTAGAACCATGCTGATGTCAGCAGTAATGAAAAAAATAAATAAATATGTACTTATTTTTATCAAAATATGTAAAATAAAATTCAAAAGATGTAACAAAATTTTTCATTTATTTATGATTAATTCATATAAAATTCGGATATTTCTTCTTTTTTTTTTTTTTTAATAGAGAGGTCGTTGGACATATGCTGACGTAATAAAGTAAGGGGGTCGGACATTTACTGAAAATTGCTGACAAGGGAGAGAAGGGGGTTTAAAAAAAAAACCAAAAATATGCTGACGTAATACTTGAATGCCCCTTATTGAAAATAATGGAAAAAATATATAATGAATTTATGTGTGATAAATGATAATTAATATAAACATAAGTTGATATTGAAATGTTTTCAGTTACAATAATATATTTTTACTCAACCATTATTTATTTATTGATTTATATTTACAATAGATATATAAATATAGGTATAATAATCTAGTAATGGTATAATAATAGCTGATTGTAATATAGGTAAGTGATTAATAATAATAATGGTTGTAAATAATATCAGTATATAAATATATAATCATATAGGTATTACACTACTACAGGGTCCAACTGGCCCAAGCCGCTAGTCTGTGATTTAGTCTCTTTGCTCATATTTAAATTTAAAAAACAATATTCATTAATCATTCTATACAAATTTTGTTCTTCGAACCCGATATCGATTTAAAAAATAGATGATTATTGTTTTTTATTTCTGTAACCACGACCAAAAATTCCAAACGATCGATCTGTTTCTGAAATTTGTGTAGAGTGTACACTGTAGATGGTATTTAAATTTTTAAGTGAAAACGTACAGTACATATTGGCTATTTCTACCATAATATTGGGAACAAGTTCTTATTTTTAGTTGTTATTACTGACAACATTTCAGATTTTACCTCGTCTTCGCGATTCACTATAATTTGACTTTTTAAAAATGTATGTAGATACCACCATAATTTATTTATTATATTTACTTATTATTTACCACATTTATGATCGTCTTTTACAATCCTTTCATTAAATTTACACTATTTTTAAAACATAAATAAACCTCTCTTCTCTTTAGTATTCTCATGACAGTAAATTTTATTATCACGCCTACTATTATCATGTACACCACTAACGACGGTGACAGTGTGATAAGTATGATATGCGTCCGGTGTACCGGCACTACAGAATTTTCACGTGTTTAACGAAAATGTGTGATCGTGTTGAATGGACATCAAGTTTTTAGAGAATTATCTAACATTTCCATGTATATGAAAAAAATGTTTGTGTCGGATTACAAAAATCGATCAAAGAGGGATGTTTCAACATATAAGTTTTAAAATAAACTTATTTTTCATCTGAGCGAAAATAAACCGTGTAAATATCGCACTATCACGCCAGTACTATCGAGGTAACTACGCACCATTTAGACATAGTACTAATATCGAGAGTCGAGACGACTATCCTGATATTACTATAATCGTCTAAATGAGGTTTAATCGTTTGAAAATATTTAGTACTATATATAATATTATTATTTACGATAGATATACATTTTTATTTCGGATATTAGGCATATAATTTCCAAACAATTTTCAACTTCAGCGGTTTAATGTGTACCAATTTCAAATCACATTTTTCAAATTTTTAATCTCGTTGTTTATAAGATAGGGCTGGTTTTTCAATGAAGAGACATTCCACCCCCCCCCCTACTTGATTCAAGTCGCTTCAAACAAATGTTGTTTTATTCGGTACCTAACTACCTTTTTAAATGTGTATAACCTCGATGATTTTAAGTTATTGCGAAGGGTATAGACTATATTAAGTCTCTCACTGGATACGCTATTTTAGTATGACACTGCAGTTGTTACATGTGGTCAACTGCAGGGTTTACTCAATTGAATAGAAAAATGACATATAACTTATGATTGCCGAATAATTTATTGTACCTATATATTTGTTCAGAAAATAATTTAATACTTTAAAGTAAATATTATAATAAAAACATATATGTTTTCTTTAGACTTTGTTCAAATATCTACATTATATACCTACGTTCTAAAACTTAAAGAATTATGTTATTATTATTTACATGTACAAGGAATTATTTAGTATCTAATATTTAATTTTAAACTTAATTCCCCACACGTGACATCAATGTATAATTCAAAGAGGTATTATCTTAGAATAAATATGATCTGTACAAAGTCTTACACATTTATTATCGTAAGATACCCGAGGGCTGAGTGGAACAATATATATATATATATACAAGAAAAACTGATGAAGACGGATAGACGCCTTTTAGGCTATAGATATAGGTTCAAAATGTTACATATTATGTACTTGATATAATATTTCAAGGTTTTAATTTTTGAAATGATGGATCCGGGTATATATATATATATATATATATATGGGTATTGTTCATTTGTCCATGATAATAGAATTTAATTTCAAAAATAAAACCATTGCCAAAATATTTCAATCGATGATCTATGACGTTCAGTTTTTTTAATTGAATTATATTGCATAGGCGGACTATAATCGACCGTCCACATAGGTATACCGACTACCAACCACCACACAACATATAAACATAATGTATAACGTTCAAATCCACGCACGAAATACATTTATTATTCAACGATCGTCTTACGATAAATGCAAGAACCGTTCTATATTATTATGTTTGAAAGTGACAACCAAGGAAGGCGAGACAAACTCCAATGCAAATGACGTTATTGGATTGTGTTTGGTGTTTAGCTAACATTATATAGTATTCTGAAAAGAAACAAAAAAATGGTAACTTTGCCAAACGACAATATAATCAATGTATTGTTAAGCGTTAATTAAATCGTAGGTGTATACGGCTAGTATTACACTTGGTCGACCGACTTGATTTGATAACAACTTTCCCTCTCACGAACAAAAAAAATTTCAAAATTTCACTTTTCTCGTCGATAAAAAAAAAACAACCTATGCTGTCCACCCTTCGTGTATAAACATTTCTAAATTAATGTTTTCTTCGTTATAACTTAAATTGAAAATTTATACCCACCATATATTATGATATATTAGGTATATGAAATGTATTTTACGAACACGAATAATCTGTCACATTAATCAAAATCGAGTGAACGAGAACAAAATCTTAAAATTTTCCACTTTTAACCACATGGTTTAGGTATATGTATTAAAGTCTAACAAATATATTATATTAAGATGATATTGCCAAAAAAAAAAAAAAAAAATGTATTTTCCGAACTATTTATAATAGGTACCTACTATATTTATTTTTTAAATGTCTGTTTTATTTCGCAAAAAAATATTTGAATATATTTTATTATATACATTGTTCATCTTTAATTTAACCTTATTGTTAAATCCGTACCTATATACGTCCTATTTCTATTATTAACATTATGATTCATTCTCAATTTGCCGACTCTCAATTTTCCAACGAGAAAACCGGTTTATAAACTATTAATATGATATGATATGTTATAGGCCCTATTATTTCATACTTACGTATTTTTTTAAATCACATTATTTTTAGGTTTTATTTAGGGGGTCAGCACTCAAACCTATATAACCAGTCCCACGGCCACCGATATTTCAGACGACTTGGGACTTTAGTTTAGACGCGAACTCCACGTCACTCAAGTATTCGTTTATCACGTTTATAAGTTTTAACATATCTCTGCCGGACTTTTGGTATTTTGTATTTTTTCTGAACTTGGCCGAATTTTGTAATTATTTTGACTTGAATGATATAAAATATAAAATATATACTACATCTCTGGGTCAGTGAGCTCCGATGTTCAGGGACATGCACGTTACACATATATTATATAATATTATCTAACTATGTATGTATAGGTAAACGGACATTTTACCCCCATTACTTTTTCCCCCAGTATTTGAGCGGGAGGGTGGACTATTCCCCTCCCCCCCCGTTAAAAAAATTAGGCGGATATTTTCCCCTCAAATTATTTCTAAGTACTAATTAAAATATAACACATACAACCCTTTCAGTCACGGTGGTATGTTACACAAATTGTAACTGAATTATATTTTTTTCAGATTTTATCATTCATCAATGAGTTGTTTGATAAGAATATAAAGTTCCATTACAAAATAATTCAATAATATAATATTATAATAGTTAATTATATTATATTAATTATACATTTTTGCATTTTTATTTTTACCATTATAATATTATATAAAATTTTACTTTTTAATTTAAATTTTTTCAAAAACAAAAAAAAAAAAAAATGTTTTAATTAGATACTAATACCTATTATTTCAATTATTTGTTTATTGTATGCTTTCAATTAAATATATACTTATTTGTTTGTTTTATATTTTTGTCGGGTAAAATGTCCTACCAACAGGCTAAATGAACTACATTCGTAGGCATAATATAAATTTAGGACCAAATAAAAAAAAAAAATAAGTGCACGTTCTCAGTATCTACCTGTAATTATGATAATAAATTGTAATAGGTGTGTATACCTATTAGGTAACGGTAATATATTATTATTATGTAAATAGTTGTAGATTTTCGCTTATTTTCTCCATTTATTTATATATGTATGTAGCTAATAAATATTTTTGAATGAAAAAACGGCCACGGCGAAACGGCGTTTGACGCAAAATTCGACGATTCGTCATAAAATTTACATATTTAAGGGCGTTGAACTTCGCGATGGTCGTTTGATGTTTCGATGTACAAATACGATAATTTTATAATATCCTTTCATGATTATTTTTGTACTACCTACCTACATATATATTACGGTCAACGGGCAAACAGTTTGTTTCTATGAACACTAATCATATTAATGTATGTATCAAATATAACAATGCAGTCTGTTGGTTTAGTTCGCATAACGATTACAATATTCGGGTTGCCTACTGTTATATATTATGCAGTGGAATTTTTATCGGTTCTTTATTGTATTTATATATATATTATCTATTATCAGTGTTGGGTAGTAACGTAACGGACGTTACTCGTTACTGTAACGTAGTTACTCGTTACTGTAACGTAGTTACTCGTTACTGTAACGTAGTTACTCGTTACTGTAACGTAGTTACTCGTTACTGTAACGTAGTTACTCGTTACTGTAACGTAGTTACTTTTTCGAGTAACGTTATAGTAACTTCGTTATTTATTGTTTGCATAGTAACGTAAGAGCAACTACGTTAGTTATTTGTAAGTTAAATTTTGTAAAACAACGCGTTACATATTTATGAATAAATCTGCGAAAAGTAGATATTATTTTAACGATTGTATGATTTTATATAATAAGTTGGAATATAGGTAGGTAGTCATGATATTGAGTTGTATAATATCCGACTGACGACTATCAGAAAAAAAGTAAAGATATTTTTGACATTTTATTTTATTATATTCATTTGTACATATTTAAAAATGTTGAAAGTAACGTCATTGTAACTAATTACTTTTGAATTGAAAAAGTAATGTAACACTATTACTTTTGTATTTAGGGAACGAAAAAGTAATCTTAGTAGTTACATT
Source organism: Pemphigus obesinymphae (assembly GCA_025469235.1). Classification (NCBI taxonomy): domain Eukaryota; kingdom Metazoa; phylum Arthropoda; class Insecta; order Hemiptera; family Aphididae; genus Pemphigus; species Pemphigus obesinymphae. Next base: position 51,489 of record JAIPRL010002417.1, on the reverse strand, counting down.
TTAATTTTGTAACTATAGTAACGTAATTTGGTTACTTTTTCAAAGTAACTTACCCAACACTGTCTATTATACAATTTGTGACCTCAGGATTTCGTCCAACAATAACGAAATCAATCAAACACACGGTCGAATTGCCAACACGCGCACGCATGACCGCGGGATTGCACGTAGGCTATTTCCGAAGGCCCCCGTGGCGTGGAGGTATCGACGACCGTGCGGAAAACTCACTGTTGCACACCGTATAAATGTCACCTCCACGACGCGATGACGATTTGCCCGCATAAGAAAAAAAAAAAAAAAAAAACGTTTTATCCATTTTAATTTCTCGCTGTGCGTGCTTCATATAATAATTAAATATTTCGATTTTCGATACTCGGCATGTCTAATATTTTTATTTATTTATTTATTTTTTTTGTTTCTTCGTGCGGGCGGCCTGGATTTCAGCTCGTAAAATTACAAATTAAAACGCCGTCGAAGATCGATTGGATTAGAATAATAATTTTAAAACGATAATATTTTAATCGCATCGTTTACATAAATAATACGATGACAAGCATCTTAAAGATAATACATCCAGATAATCGTATAATTAATATTTATATTTTAGGTACGCGTGTCGATTTCCGTTACGTTTTTATTGTATTTTTTTAATGTATTATATTATACCTGTTTGTCTGTCAACAATTAAATGTCAAAATATGTCTACGAGAATAACATTCGTGTATACCTACTACAAAATCCTTAGAAATATTTGGTATCAAAGGGCACGGATCATGGATATGTATTATAATTTATAGTGTCTTCCCGATTAGCGTTAATCACCTAATCCGGATCAATCCGTTTCCGGATAACTAATCCGGACCGATCCGGATTGGTAAATATGCTATAATCCATTTAATCCGGATTGCAATACCAATCCGGATTACAACAGCAATCCGGACTAACGGATTACACTGTGAATCCGGATTGACGGATTGTATTACGAATCACATAATGAATTCGGATTGACGGATTACTGTTTGAAGACTTGAAATTTAAGATTTTGGTGAAATAAAATAAAATATTACTTTTAAGTTTTTATGAAAACTAAAAAAAAATGTCGCACGTGTTCATTGTTTTCACTGATTCGAGATATCACTGGAAAATATTTTACCACTTTTATGAAATACACGTAAAACAAACAAATGATAACAACAACCACAATTGAAATACAAGTTGACCATTTTAATTGTATTAAACTTTCCTATAAGTTGACTATTATATTGACGGATTGGATCCGAATCCTGATTAAATTTACAATCCGGATTGGTGGATTATTCTCACAATTCGGATTGGATCTAAAATCCGGATTATATCGACAATCCGGATTGACGGATTAGATCCTAAATCCGGATTGACGGATTATATCGACAATCCGGATTGACGGATTAGATCCTAAATCCGGATTGACGGATTATATCGACAATCCGGATTGACGGATCAGATCTTAAATCCGGATGAAACGGATTGAATCCAAATCCGGATTGTATATTTTAATCCGGATTACGGATTGGTCAAAGGAATGCTCAGCACTACTTCGTACGTTCAGATAATATATAATAATACCTTATTCGTGGAGATTATATTATATTCTCCAGGCACCTTATTAATATCATTTGCATTTTGAATCAAAAAACACTTGTCCTCATATATCAATTACATACAGTCATAATTATTATAATTACGATGTCCATATAATATATTACACTTTAAAACAACACCTATCGTCTTAGTTACTTCTTCATTTATTGTCCTCAATAAGACTGTTCTCGTATACACGCAAATTTATTCAAACATACCCAATATATATATATATAGCATTCATATAATAGTACTTACTCACTTACACTACACTTACAAAACCCCCTTTTAAACACTTTAATTTATTTCTAAAGTACTATAACCCCTTTATTTATTTTTAAAGTAATATAAAACTATAATATTTAAAATATAAAAACTTTTGATGAGTCTAGGAATTTTTTCGTTATGCACATGACTACTAGTGTAGCTAGGATTTGTAAAAGGGAAGTGCCAGTTATTATAAGGAGCCTCTATTTTATGAGGAAAAAAGATCAACCCATCTTCATATTTCAAATTATACACTTTCATTTACTACATATTTTTAACTGTAGCATATGGCATGAATACATTTTTTTCTATTTTAATTTTTACCATGAAAAAAAACAACAAAAAACTCACAAACATTCGGTTTTTCAAGGTGGGATTTAAGGATTAGGTAGTAGTGGCTAGGAAGTAGCAATTTTAATTTGTAAAGGAGACCAGAATGCCGAATTCTATAGAATACCCGGGAAACGTCGAGGAATCTCCCATGCAGTATAATTTTACTTCTAGGGTGAAGGAGATTTTGTCGACCAAGCGATGCATCTCGTATATTGTAGAATAGTTTTCACGAAAACCAAATTAGAGTAGAGTTATAGCATCATCGACAATTGATAGTAAGTGCTTTAAAAGGAGTTTTCGAAAAGAGAGTCGGAAGGAGGCTGATTGGCCTATACGAGGTTGGGCAGTTAGGTGACTTTTGTGGTTTAAGTATGAGTATAACATATAACAGTATAATATAAGAGTTTTTACATAAGATTGGGGAATATGATAAACGAATCATCGCGTTGTAAATTTGAGTAGGAAAAATAAGTTTTCCTGGGTAGATGTTTAACTATTTCCGAAGTTATTAGGTCAAAATCAGGAGATTTTTTATAAATTTTTTTAGGGTATTTTTTTTTAGTCCAAATTCTACTTCATCAGGAGAAAAATTATAAGGAGGAAGGTACATTGGAAGAGGAGAATCGATCAGCGAGCTTCCATTAGCGTTACGTAAGGTAGGGGGAGATTTGTTGATGCGCAGTAGTTGTCTAGTTGCTTTCCATATTAAGGCGTCATCTTTGGCTGTAAAAGAAGATGTATATATTTAGCGTAAGACTCGGATTTAAGGTTGGATAGTAGGCATTTGAGTTTTTGAGTTATTCCGTTATAATGGCATTCATCAGCAGGGTATCTGATATTTTGCCATACTAATTCAGGTCCGTCACCCTGGCCCTGCAATTTTCAATTTCAATAAAAATAACTATTCAAAATTATGTAATATCATTTGTAACCATTTGTAACCACCATAACTTTTTTTGTAACTAACGCTAAAGCACTTAAAACTGGACTTCCTTATGGCAGGGCCAGGGTGACGGTTTCCCGGGCCTACCGTAATAAAAAATGGATTTTGAGGGGTTTGGGGTGGACTTTTGGAATTTTTTTTGTAGTTACAAATGATTACAAATGATATTACATAATTCTACACCATTTGCAGAAATTTAAAACGCGAATTTCCCTATAGCAGGGCCAGGGTGACGTTACTCTGGCCCTGCCATAAGGAAGTCCAGTTTTAAGTGCTTTAGGGTTAGTTACAAAAAAAGTTATGGTGGTTACAAATGGTTACAAATGATATTACATAATTTTGAATAGTTATTTTTATTTTTATTGAAAATGGCAGGGCCAGGGTGACGGAACTTACTAATTCAGACGTTTTTGTGATATAAGGGTCCAAATATATGTAGGTTAGGAGTGTTGATAATTAATATTTTGTCGATTACAAATATACAAATATAATTTTTTAAATTTATTAATGATATTAATTCACAAATGACTAATTAATAATTTATAAAAGTAGTAATTGTATACGTTATAACAAATTTAGTAGGCACATATTTGTAATAATGAAATTTAATAACTATATGAACAAAATAATTATTATATATACCTAAATAATAAGAATACTAATATGATTTTATTCCGATTTCGATTTTGAATTTGACGGAGATTTAAAAATAAATCCATGTATAGTTCTTAACACTTTACGTATAGTATAGAAAGTTACAAACAAAAACATGAATATCGCCCCGAACACGTCCAATAATAAGTATTGATACCATGTCAGGTTGTATGCGTGCGATCTCAAATGCGGCGCTCCTTTATGACGAATGACATACTCTGTCCAGTAAACAACCAATTCGGCCGGCGATATTGGTCGGTCATTGAATTGTTCAGATGCCATTTTTGCATTTTCTGAATATCTACAAGCATATATAAGGTTAGGTAAGTGATTACATTTTGCATGAGATTTTAGCACATTGTGTGAACTACCAATGCGATTTAAAATTTAATTTTCATTATCAAATTAAAAAAAAAAAAAAAAAAAAAACATTAAATATAATATAATTTTCATATTATAATATTAAATACATCAACCAAGTTTATTATTAATTTGAAAATAAATTCCATAGAGTGTAATATAGATTAATTTTGGGAATTAATGTTATGATCATGATTGTTTTTCACAATTTAAATTAATACCTATTCAACATCATAATATATACGTATATTAGATGACACAATACTATTATATTGTTAATTAATATTAATGGATCACGATATGCGGTAGATCATGCATTTTTGTATAACACCATTAGATTTAAAAATATAGAATTACTTTTTATTGTTGATCATTTCTTGAATAGTATTTGTTAACGACTGCGTTGTCATTGAAAATATATCCATTGAGATCGCTATGCCCGCGTCTACTAGCAGTTGTAAATTTCTTGGTTGATCATACAATAAGGGAAACCCAAGAACTGGAACACCAGCATCTACTGTTTCGTATGTACCAGATATACCACCGTGACTGATAAATAATTTAACTTTTGGGTGTACTGGAAAATCAATCAAATTATTATTGAATTATCCAACAAATGTCACAAAATTATAATAAAATATACTGACAAAGTATGTCACGCTGAGGCATCCACTGTTTAGTCATAATATTTTTCGGTTTGTTTTCCAACTCTCCTTCATATTTCATCAAAACCCTTTGAGGCAATTGGCCAAGGGTTTCAATAATTATTTTTTTAATATCCTTCGGTAATGTCGATATTGTTGCAACTGAACCGAAAGAGAATAGAATTACTCCATTAGGTGACTGCTCAATGAATTCCAAAATATCCTTAGAGAGATAATGATTACAGTCTCAAATATTAAACTTATAATTAGTATATAAAATTGTTTTATGCGCATAATTTAAATGTAAATACATTTGAGTTACGATAACTCGAAAAACTAGTGAACTAGAAATTATAAAATATATTATGCAAGTTAATATAAAATGACGAAAGTCAATTAAATAGTGCTGGAATTGAAGAAAACAAAGTAGTGAAGTTCAACAAAAAAAAAATTAAAAATAGCGTTCCGATTGAAATGTTATATAGTACTGGAAAGTGGAGAGCTTCGCCTCCCACACCCCTTTCACAATCATAATTGTACAACTTAATTTCAAATTTTATCATTTGAATTTTCTCTTTTCTTGATACGATACCTACGCGTATGTTCTGAAGTCTTGGTGTAATGAAATTAGATACAGTAATTTTCGACATAATATACGGCTGTTACCAGACTCCTTAAACCCAAGCAAGAAATAAAAGACCAAACAACTATAACCAAGACTGTTCCGAGGAAAGATGTGAAAAAAAATATAAAACTTCTGTTCAAAACGTAAAAAAATTAAAATAAAAAATTTGTTAAGAGAGAAAAAAAAATAAGCATTTTAAAACCACTAGCTTCCACGCTCCGCTCAGAATTAACTTTTTTCCTATTTTTTTTTTAACTAAAATCCTATTAATTTATAGTTTGCCGACTTAAAAATACGAAAAATACTTTATTGCTGCATAATTTCCTGATAATATTCCAAAATACTTCATTCAAAACGCGAATAACTTCTAATATTTGCCGACTGAAATTAATTTTGCCAACTGAACTGCAAAAAAAAATGTTAAATTATCCTGATCTTTGTTGTTTTCAAAAATAATATTATGTATATTTATTTAAAATTTTGTGGGTTCCATTTTTTTAATATATTAATGGTTCCCAGGAATACAAGTTATATACACGTTTCCCGCGTTTTTATTGGAAATTGTAATGGAGGTGCTATGCCCCTTTGTGCCCCCTCCAAATTCCTGCACCGAATAGGTACTTTATTATTATATTCTTATGAGTTGTAACTTACTTTTGGCAAAGTATTGGGTGCACTTAAATGTATGCCACCGATCGGTACTACGTTCACTGACATGGGTCTACCAGCATCCGTAATATGATGAGTGTTCGTGAAAATCATTGACGGTTTGATGGTTCCATACGTGTCGTAAGGATGTCCGTGATATGCGATGAAGATCTTGTCGGTTAACCACAGTGTCGCTGTCGTCAACACCGATATCGCAGTGTTGGTAAAACGGTTCGCAAACGTCTTTGGAGCGCCCATGGAGCCAAGCATGTGCGAAAGGACGGCCGGGTGCGGGTAGTGTCCGTAGATTTTGCTTTCCGCGAAAGGTGTCAAGACCGGCGGCGTGACAACGTATATCAACGGTGTACGGAGTTTAACGGCCAAAGACGATATGCAATCGGTGACGATCGGTTCGGCGATGACCGCGTCAAACTCGCCTCGTTTACCCGACAAAATTTCCTTGATCATCTTGTTTTCGTAAATCGAATAGCAACTGGTCCTGGTCATTTTGTAACATTCGACGGAGGTGTGGAAAAAGTTGCCGAACGCCGCGATTGCCGCGGATGTATCCATGCCGAACAGCAGTTGCATTTCGTCGGACATGTCCACTTCCGTATAATTGGCTCGTCCACCGTCCAGGAACGACGTAAACGAAATTACCGTGTGACCGCGGTCCGTCAACGCCCGAAGCACTCCTCTCATAACGTTCCAATGACTTTTCGCCGCCACTGTGGATACTGCTAAAATGCGCGCTGCTCCAACAGGTTCCGACATCCACGGCGTGGCCAGGAAGCACAACGTCAGCGTCGATATTTTCAATACGGAATTCATAGTGTGGTTTCTTGAGGTTAACCTTCTAAACCATAAATCTGAAAATGATCGATATGTACCTGTACAATTAAATGGAAGAGTTATTGTCATTCTCATTTCACTGCATGTTTTTTTTCACAATTCTACCGAGTAAACTGCACTATTGATTTTATATATTGTACAGTTTGAATGTTTGTATGTATGTAATATATGTCATTGAAGAAGTTGTTAAAGCGTCGTTACGAGTTATATTATAATCAGTCGTCAATAAGCTGGGGTGCATTCGAGGATATATGGGAGTGAACGGTGCAAGGCTGGGCAAGTCAACGATATGTTTCGACTCGTTAAGTCAAGTTAATCGAAAATAATATAAGTTAAATTAAGTTAAAAGTTACTCGTATATTTTTTTATTAACTTTGAAAAAAAAAAGTAATTTAACTTAGTTAAAAGTTAACATTTCCTAATTAGGAAATATACCTAATATATATCGTAAAAAAGTAAAAAAGGATGGTTATTCTTTACGCTCGATAAAAAATTACTGGGAACTTCTTCTGCCTGAAAAAGTGGTATACATGTAAACATTTAAATACAACACGTCATTTTAAAGCCCATGCATAAATATAAGAAATCAGAAAATAACTTCAAACTGCCAAGATCCCTACATTATTGTTTGATTCACACAAAGGCAGTATAAAATAAGCAGTACTACCTATCACTTCAATATATTTTGTATACAGCTGGATAGACATAAATACCAGCCTCCGTGTAGTTAAAAAGACGGGCTCAGCCCAATATTGGTGAACGGTCAACGTCGCGGCGTGTTCGTGAGTGGGTACATCGATTCTTAACGATTACGTATATGCTATTGTAGGTACCTACTAAAATTGCGTACCTATAGGTACCAAAAAGTAAAATCCTCATTCGAATATTTGCATTGTTCTTCGTGCAAATTTAACTTCATTTAGATACTTTTGTATAAAGTTAACTTGAAGTTAACACGTTAATTTTAATAAAAAAAAAGTAACTTATTGAGTTAAAAGTTAATCTGAAAAAAAAAGTAACGCGTTAAGTAACTCAATTAAAATTAACTTAACTTTTTAACTTAATTTTAATTTTTAACTCGTTAATGCCCAGCGTTGATACGGTGTATATAACAATATTAATAATGAAATTTGTATACGCATAAAAAAAATTCATTTTTTATGTATACAGTCAACAATTGTGTGATATAAAAAAATGTTTATGGTTGAAGACTTGCAGATAACATGATCGTATCATCTTTTAGTTACCCAAGACCCGCTTTACCGTCACCATACCACTCATCGAACATATATAACATATAATCATAAAGATAGCTAATGTATAAATATATTTTTATTTTGGATGTATCATATTAATTGGCAATGTAAACATATAACCTATCTATATATTTTTTGATATCTCGACCGTTAGGATCAGACTGTAGAGCATCGACACAATTAAACCCGACGACACTTGAAAACCAAGAAAATACTTTAGAATTTTGCGTGAATTTTGATCATTTTTTTCTGGTTAATAGCATTATTATAATACACCTACTAACTAAATTTCCATAAAATAAGTATAAAATTATTATATTAAGCTGATCATGTGTTTAATATATGTTTTATTTGAATATGGCCTAGAGACTGACCACTTCTGAATCGTGTTCAAGGGTTCTCGCAAACAACAACGGACAGAATATTTCTCGTTTTTTTTTTTTTATTTAGATCTAAAAAATTTGACTGAGCTCGGGTGTGTTGCGATGTAAAAAAAAATAGTCAAGTAAGGACCCACGTACCTTTAGGAGTTCAAGTGAATCTATGGATATTCTGGCTATTTTTCTGAATTTTACATAGTTATCTCCGAATTTTGGTGATTTATTACGATAAATTTAAAATAAATTAATTTATCGAATTTATTAGCATATTAGATACTAATAACCGCAATAATCATTTTTAGAATTATACTTTTTGGTTTTATTTTAAAATATTTATAAATCAATTTAATATGAATATAATTTAAACATTTCTAAATTTCAATTTATTGTATTTTATGTTAATACAATAAAAATTTATATATATAATATGCATGTACATATTGTAAAATTTGAGGAATTTAAAATGTTGAGGCCAAGGAGTCATGGTTCCTTCTGGCCCCCTTAATCCGGGCCTGTGAACTGACATTAAAAGGCCCAGTCCGTTATCTGATCAAAATGTCGCCAATAGCAAATAAAAAGATACCAATTTTTCCATTAAATACAAAATGTTCTAAAAAGATAAATTTAAACATCCTTAATAACTAGATTGTTTATTTATATTTTTTACCGTGATGACCGAGACGATTTTTAAGTGTTTTTAATGTATTTTTATAATATCAAGGCTTAACGTTTTAGTTTTAAAATCGATAGAATACCTACTTTAATTTTATAGATAATATGGTAAATTTTAAAATGAAATGAAAGAAATTTGTTGTTTCAAAAAAATAATATAAGCTAGAACCAAAATGTGTAAAAACAATACCTACATAAATAATAGAAATAAATTCACTAAATACAAATGATTGTCATAGTTTATTTAAAAAATCTTTTTAAATTATTTAAATACAAAATTAAGGTTTTGGTTTAGTATACAATTTAGAATTGGAATTGGAAAAATGTGCAAAATTTGGGTGGATCTATTAATTGATAATTGTGTTATTGTTTAAATATGAGCAATGGTCCCATAATTAACCAAAGGCCAAGTCCGTAATCGCGGACTAGCGTCCGGGATTGTAAGATCCTCATCAGACATATTATGTAGTAATAGGTAATATTGATGAAGAAAGATTAATTTTTGAACAATTTCTGTTGTTAAAAATAAGGTTTTGTTTATGTGATTGTTGAATTTTAAATATAAATATATGGTATTATTAATATATAATTGTTAAGGAATACGAGTTTTTTATTTTTAATTATCTAAAATAATTATTTAACTATCATCCCATGGTGTTCATTTACTGAATTAGAAATATAATAAAAATCTATTAAATGTCCTTTATCCTATTGATGAAAATGTAGTTGATTATAATAAATAAATTTCAAATAGATCATTGAGTGTATCAGATATTTTCATAAAATCTGGCGATGAATCAAAGTGTAATTTATCACCTACTAGAATTACAAAAAGTTATTAACAGCAAAACGTGTCATAAAATTTATTTTAAAAGATAAACTATTATCGTACATTCATACAATTAAGAAATAATTAAATAAAAATAAACGAATATCTAGTTCGAGTGATGTGCATGTCTGCCTTCAATTTGATATGTTGTATAAATAAAACATAATAATATGTTAGTATAAAAAATAAAATGTTATGCAATGCTAAACAAATAATGACACATAAATTGGTCAACGGCAGATAAGTTCATGCTGTTACCTGTTTTTGAAATTAAATTAAATTATAGGTAGTAGGTAATAAACAACTTAGATACCTAAAAAACGTTTATTATTTTATTAATTATTTTAAGTATAAAGTTATATTATTTTTTTATACCTAGTACATACCAGCCTTGTAGTGTATTTGAGTAAAAGTATTAAAAAAGTGTATTTGATTACATATATTTAAATACTTTTATAGTGTTTAGAATAATTTTCAGATACATTTTAAATAAAGTATTTTAAAAGTTTTTGAAATAATATTTCATAAGTATTTGGAATGCAAATACTTTTATTTAAATACTTCTCAATAAAATTTCTTACAATAAATTGTAAATAATTTCATCATAATACTAATATTTAATATATTCAAATTGTCGACCAAAGACAATATTATTATTATTAATTTTTGGTTAAAGTTATATACGCGTATTATTAAAAGACATAGATTTTTATTTAACATCCATCTTTGATGATAAACATTAAACAGAATAGGTATCCGAAAAATAAATTGTAAACACAGAATATTCCAAGATAACATTATATTATACTAAACCATAAACAGGCCTCATTACTTTTGTATTCTTTCCCCAGAACTTAATTTCTCGGGAACTATATAATTTAATTTTTATAATTTTTTGTCGAGAATTTTAAATTTTTTTTATATTTTAAATTTCTACAAAATGACTAAATAACTAAAATCTAGGGGTTTCTGTTATTCCATACACATACCTGATCAACTGTACATAATATTTGCGTATATAATGCTTATGGATGCTTTTCTTTTATTATTATGTTTTATCTTTTATTATTTATTATTATTATCTAAATAGTTAATAATTATATTAATATTTTTAATCTATTGTTTACTTATTGTCTTAAAATTTTCGAGGGATTGCTTTTCACCTTCTAAGAATGACATTTTTGTAATAGTTTTAATATCCATTACAGGTTGTATTAATAATTTATCACATAAAATAATTGCTAAAACTTAGTTTAGTGAAACTCAAAGCTAGCTAAGACTTACAAAAAATATAAAGAAATAATACCAATATTTAAAAAATAAAATGTATGACCATTCAATTAATATTTACTTTTTATTTAAATACATACCAAGTATCAGTATTTGTTCTTAATTACTTTTTCCGAAAATTATTTGAAATACTTTTTAAATACAGTTTTAAAAGTATCTTTTATAAGACTGCAGGTACCTACAACTAGATAACAATACTTAATACAAGTTGAAAATTATTTTTTTCGGGATAAGTTTATATAAGATTGTTTTTATTATTTTATTTAAAGATTGAAGGTTTGTTTTACAATAATTATAGGTATTTATTAAAAATATGCACTAAGAAAAGTGAAGACTTATTTATTTTTATTTTCTCGAAATTCATATTTTAAATTTGTAGCTTATAGTATTTTATATAATTAGGAAGGGTTTTAAGTTTAATTTAATAAAAATAAAAATTCGATAATTAATTATTTGTTTGATCAAATTATATGCTATTGTGTACACTATTGGGTTCAAAATTTATTATATGTACATACCTATTTGGTATTTTAAAAAGGTATATTTTTGATTTTCTCAGTATAGTTTTCTCAATCGTAAATGAAAACTATCGAAGATAATGGTAAATATTTATGATTCGGAAAATAATACATACGTATTTTTCAATATTTTTCTCACGAATGATTTTAAATCAATTAAAAAATTTAAAAAAAGAGTAATAATAATAACACAAACAAAATGTTGTACTATGTACACATTTTATAATTTTATAGCTACTTACATACTGTATGCACACTGCAGTGGCTATAAATGCATTTCATAACAATCAATGTGTACAATGTAATCAATTATAATACGTATATATATATATATATATAGTTTCATGTCTAACTACGTAGCTTAGAACTAATTTGAATTGGTAACCGATTACAGAGGTCTTTCGTAAATGGTATTTCGTTATCAACAATTATATTTCTTCTTCTCATAATATTCACATTTTTAGTATTTTATTCGTGTTTAATCGTTGTAGTTATCGAAAAATACGTTTAAAATAGGTACCTATATTATGATAATGTTGGTATATATTGTGTGATTTAAATTGTAGTTTTTTAGGATTTTTACTTCGTATTTTTCTAATATTAATAATGTGTAAATGTTACTATGACCTACAAGTATTCAGTATATATGTATTCGATTTTTACTAAATACACATTAGTATATCCATTATAGTTCATATTGTTTTAATGTAGACACATACATTGTATAAATATAATAGGAGTTTATGAAATGCAAATGCACTTATTTTATAAATATAATTATGTGCGCATACTTAATTAAGTCTATAACGTATGGTGTAATATTTTCTAACGGAACATAAAATACGTTATTTTTTTACATTACACTTTTTCAACTTATGATTTTCAAAAATGTTTTAAAAATCAAAACGAATTTTTATACGTGCACATGGTTTTTCTGCCAACGAAAATTTAATTGTTGGTTTTCATTTCAACACGCAGCGCTGTTGAATGTTTAATTTGAATTTTTATAAACTATGATGACATAATATTAAAATCGTGTCAAGATTTTGAACGAAATCAGTTTTCCCAGTGTTCGTAAAATATACATGCGATGATGTAAAATTGCGAAATGTATTTGCGATAGATATTTTTGAAAACCAATATATATAATCAACAGGAAAAAACGGCATTTAAATAATAAATTCCTATGTCTATGGAACGAAATTATATACTCGTAATATGCATACAATATATAGTAAAAATAAAATATTAGGTACTCTATACATGAATTTATAAATATCCTTGAAAATACAGGTTTTTTTTAAGGATAGGGAAACCACTAGATAATATGATATAGGTATATAGGTATAATATACCTATACCTATATATTATATAGGCGTATGTATCTGATATATATATATATATATATATAGGCATTTCGTGTAAAATATTAATTATAATAGTACACGTTTTGTTATTTATTTATCGTATTAAAATACAAAATATTATTGGAATCAAACTTAAAAATAAATATATAAATCAAAAATACATATTTATATTGTGAATGAAAATAACAATGAATGTAAAAGTGAATGTAAAAAATTACATGAAAATACATGTAATGTATTTTCAAAAAAAAAAAAACAATTTTAAAACTGCTGTTTTTAAGGGAAAAAAATCATTTTCATATTTCATTTTATGTGTTGTATACAAACTTTTAAATTATTCAATTTATTTAAATATCTATATTTTACGTCCTTCGTTAGTCACAACGGGGTATTTTAATACTCCAGATTAAAAATACTCTGCATATTTAATATGCACGTTTATTATTTTTGAGGTAAAACATAATATACACCTATACCACCGTGTTATTATAAGACATATATGAATATTAATAAGTTAGTGTGATATTTACAGACTTGGTTAATTTTCTGAATACAGTATTCGGAATACTTTTATTTTCCAATTTTTCAATCACATTTTTAAAAATAATTCCATTATTTTTCCGTCAGTGTATTTTATACTTGTATATAAGTATATAATATTTTATATTTTAAAGTACCTATATTGTATTATATTATCGTATTTTGTTTTGAAATAAATATTTAATGGGTCAGTAACGTTATTTTTAATCTTAACTATGTTGAAATAAATAGTTTGAAGGAATTTCGTTTTATTAATATTGTTTTATTATAATAAATTCAGTAATTACAGTAGTGAATGATATGAGATATTCTATAAGTATATAATAATTATTATTAAAAAGAAAATGATTGTATTAATAGTAAGTTATTGAGAGCATAGATGTTTCTTTATTAAGTTTCACAAAAAAAAAAAATTTTAAATTAAACACAATTTAATTAAACTTGAATATTAAAACTCGGATATAATTTATAATTAATAGTTAGTTGTGTATTATCAATTATATTATTATATTCATATTCCATTATTTACATGGAAAAAAACCATTATACCTATATAGTATTATAATTATAGCTACTATATTTGTCATCGAAATCTAGTAAAAAAAAAAAGTATTTGAACTACATTTTTTGAAGTATTTGAAATACTTAGGGAATACTATTATCATAAAGTATTCAAATACATATTCTGAATATTAATTTTGGAAGTATTTGGAATATGTATTCGAAATAATTTTAAAATTTATTTTTACCCAAGTCTATATCTTTTATTATTATTAGTGCAGAATTCATCACAATTGTGAAAAGTTGAGTCTGGTAATATTTCACTCCATTATTCGTAATTTAGTCATTTTTAGATTTTATAAAAATGAATTTATAAACGAACTTTTAGTTTTACAAAATAATGGATTAAGAGTATAATAACCATCTATCATAATATACGAGAGTATATTATACATATCCCAAATATAACTATTTTGAATAATACAGTTTTTTATAATTGTATTTGTTATTTTTATACTATTAATTACACATATTTAAATTAACATTCATTTATAGTTTTATTTAAGAAATAAAATATAGGATATATTAACTTTACCTGAAATAGTTTATTAACACTCACGATGACTGAAATGAATTGATACATGTAATGATGGTAGTACGTCTAATTATAAAAAAACTGTATATGAGTTTAAAAAATGTCGTAATAATAAAATGTATGTTTTTACGAGTATTTTATTTTAATTTAAATGCAAGAATTGCACTTGCACGCGAACCATCGTAGCAATTCGTTTCACATGCACTTGATGTTTGAACACCTTAGATGCATTCTTCTCTGTATTATCGTCGTTATGTTTTTACACGTGCACCGGTTAATAGTCATTCACCTCATTCGTGTGTACATGTGACCCCCTCCAATATTACCCGATCAAAACGGAACGAACGTTTATATTTCGGGAATATTTCTAAGTGGTTTTTGTAGAAGCGTGTAAATAAATCATTGGTGTGCATACACCATTTTAATTCTACAGAGAGGAAGGAAACATTCCACATATTTTTTTCACCTTGTCTCTTTGACACCAGACTAATGCTAATATATAAGTAGGTATATCTTAAATTCCCTCAATTTTATACTCTAAAAAATTATAAGTAAGGGTTAATGATGTAAAATCCACGACGAAATTGACTTTTATATCTAAATATTTTCAATATTTACTGTTGACATTTTGAATAGTAGCTCTTTAACCAATACTGTTTTCCTCATTTATTTCGAAAATTTCAAACGTGTGTTTCAATACCATAATTAAATTAGCATCGAGGTTTGTAGAACTCCCATAAAATATTGTATTTATTGTTTTAATTTTTTTCATAAAATTCGAATGAAAATTAGTTTTAGTGTATGTTATATAATTTACGTTGTAAATTAAGTATTGTAATTAACTTTAAAAGGAACATGGTGAATTATGATTGTTAACGTTTACGATTTTCGTTAATAAATTGAAAAGATTTGTCGGTTGTTGAAAACAATTTTTATACACGAACTGTCCACGTGAAATTCACCAACATTCACATTACTAAAAAGTCAACCAATTTTAATATTTTTTTCAAACACATACTTTTGGTACTTTTTATATCGTAATCGGAATACGTATTAGAATATTTTTCAAAATATATATTCGTTATATTAATTCGAATACTTTAAAGAGTATTCCAGGGATTTTTAGTTTATTAATCCTGACTCGTAAAATAGGTACGTATATATGAACAGTATAGATATTCTTGTGTCTATGACTTTTTCATTGTTTATTTTAAAATATAAACATAAGCATAAGATAATGTAATTTAATATAATATAAAAATACATTATATTAAATAGGTGTCTACTTTTTAGGCTTCTAAACATAAGTTTAGAGTATTTAGACATCTTATTATATCCACGTGCTGTGTCCGTTCGTTTGTTTGTCTGCCTATGGTTACTGGTACACGTATACCTACCATTAATTATCTATGTACGATAAATTGTTGCTACAATTTTGATAAAGTCTTACGTTATATATTTTTAATTTTAGGATCTATTTAAATATTAAATATTGGCCCGGACGTTCTCGCACGGTCGAAATCGAAACCGTTGCCGATGCTCGTCTCCACGGACGTATATGTTCCTTACTTTCAGCAAATACCCCGTGTAAATCGTCCCATACTAGACCAGTTACGGGGCCAAGAACCTCGTCCATAGCCACCTCTAAAGTTTTGTGTGTAGACGGACTTCTCTCGTTTCACCACCGCCGACCTAGTAACTTTTCACACACTCTAGAAAATTGTTCAGGAAAAGAAAAAAAACATTTTTTATAGAATAAAAAAATATCGCAAATTTATTTTAAATACTCAAGAAGAGTATCCATATACATAACTATGATTTTACTAACTTATATATATATATTTTTTAATTAAACCACAATAGTTTATAAATATTTTGAAAAATTTAAAAACATGAACTTACTATTGTGTTCTCGAGAAAAATATTCTGATTTTGTTTTCAACATTTTAGTGAATTAAACTTTAATTCAAATTCTGAAAGTTTATAATTAAATTATACCAATTTAAGTACATAGTTATATTGCTATATAAATATTTTATATTTTATACGTACAAATATAGGTATTTAAAATAGTGTATAAAAAATATCTAACGACGGATTGAGAAATTAAACGAAAAAATAAGATGATATACGAACAAAAATCACAAATCTGTTGTTTCTCTTCGATAAGAGACTACTTATGTCTTGTATGTAAATCTTAAATAATTGATACCAATACTGCTACTAAATATTTTAGTACCTAATCAACGTTACTTAAGGTATTAGACTAACGGATATAAAATGTACCACTGTAGAGGGCCCTTATCTCAATCAGTGTTTGTAAAATACTGCAAACTATATAGGTCCTATAAATAATATTTTAGGTGCATTGTCGGCATATTGTAAATCATGACATAAACTACATTTACTATGGGGAGGAAATCACTAAATATAGTACCCAACAGCTCCCCCCCCCCTAGTGTGGTTAAAAATTATATGAACGAATATATCAATATTATATGTAATAATGTACCTATGTAGGCATTTTAGAAGTCCAACTTTTATGGAGATGGTAACTGCATTCTCCTCCCCCCGGGAATTTTCGACCATTTTTGGAAAATGTCGACTAAAAGGAGCTAACTACATTATTTTAGTTTTTGGCTTTCTTAACTGGGTAACTTTAACTTTTTTTCTCAACTATGTTTTATAAAAATCCTACGAGTTTCGTTTAAAAGTATTCCTCTCTTTAATAATTCATTGATTTTTTCTTTTGAAATGTATATTTTTCGTATTGAAATGTGTACAAATTATGGTAAAACATTTTTTATAAAACTATCTAGGGAAGTTCTGATGTAACCGTTATCCCTGTGTAATTTTGCGGTCAAATCCACAAAAATATTCATATAAATTGGTGTACAAATAATAGTATATATACAATAAATTCAAAATAAAAAAATATTCGGTTTATACATTTTTGTATTTAATAGTGTAACACACTTGCCAATATAAATACTTATAGAACTATGTCGTGATGTTTATAAATACATATTTTATGGCGTTCGGGAAAAGTTGATATAATCTATTAGGTAGGTATATAATACGCCAACTCCGAATAGGCTTTTCGTGGAAGAGAAAACTTTACGCTTTTTATTTAATTCTGTTGGCCGTTTCCCGTAATGGCGGCCCCGTGGACAGTTTCTTTTCCATTCTTATCGCTCTCGTGCTTTGGATTTACGATTTTTCTGTTTTCCGTTCGTCCGTATTTCGACTTTTCCAAAGACAGAAGCAAAGTTTGGGTACACACCGTATAAGCTTTGTGTTCGCCCTATAGATGGCATGGAAGAAAACCGTTCCACCGTCCATTTCTTACCGCTTCATCATTTTTCGCGCCGTCGTCTTATCCTGAAATCCCGAAATCGGAGTTTGCGACCATTTGTCGATGTTTGTCAATGCCGTGAAGGTCCGATTCGGATTTCCCGGACATCCGTCCTATCATCTCGATTAGATGGCTGAGTGGTGTATGGCGTCGATTGTCAAACCGACATTCGATACGAGTCTACCGGTTCGAATCCCACTATGCCGATTTGATTTTTCTTTTCTTTTTCGATATCGGTGCTCACGGAGATAACTAATGTTCAATATTTATCCGATGTATGCGGTATGTAAACGAATTCTTAACACATTTTCTTAAAATTACAACTTTTATTATTATGTATTTATTACATTTTTTTCTGTTTGTTTAAACTACGTATAATTGTACCTATTATAATACCCTGTGTCAAGTTCATATTTGTATTTTTCGGACATTTGCAGATTTCCATTTGGGGACAATAGTTGTATAAAACACCGAGAACGGTAAGTCCGACCAACTGATTCACATATTAGGTACCTTTACTATATTTTTTTTATATTTCATAGTAATGAATAATTTCAAATCATATATCGGACTTTCGTAGTATTTTTCACGATTTTAATTATGTTTATATTAATACATTCGGGTGAACTTTTATCGGGAGGACTTTCAAACATTTCCACATATATGAAAACTCCAGAACGATAAGTCCGACCAAATTTACATGCGCAGAGTAGGTACCTACTATATTTTATTATGCCCATATAATATTATTAGTGTGGTATTTTTCAAAATTAAAATCTAAGAATAGTAAGTTCGATATATTTTTGATTTACCTATCTACTTTGTCAACCTACAACAGAAATACTGAAAGACTATCTTCTAGAAAGCGAACGCCAAATTCGCCTGTTTGTCAATGTGTAATCTGGACTCATTTTCCACGGCTTAAATCGGATATTCGTTGCTTTATTCAGCGCATTCGTATTTGTGGTTAATTCATTATTCTATTTTAATAAATATTATCGGATAATGTGTTTTTTTTTTTCTGTAAATTCAATATTCTACATAAAATTACAATTTGGCTAAAATTTACTTGTTATTTATAAATATTTATGTATCGTCTTGTGGGTAGTTTATTGCCAAAAAGAAGAAGAATTAGAAAATGCATTAACTCAAGTTTCATATTACTTAATAGGGACTGAGACCTTAACGATTTTATAGGTTCCGGTTGGGTTCTTTAAAAAAACAATATTTCTTTTGGTTCCGAATAATACCGGTACGAACCGACTTATTAAATTATCAACATTCAGATTAAAATTTATGAATTATATACCGTGGAATGATTAGGGATTTAAAAATTTGTTTAGCCAGCTTCAGCTGACAAGTGTGTTTATTTAAAAGTTCTATTTTTATAACAAAATATTAATTGTTATTTTGTGTTATTGTAAATAAATTTGCAATTGGTTGAATATTGTGTTATTAATTTTGTAACAAATGGTAAATAAAATTGTTTATAATAGTATATAATTTTAAAATAATATTAATAATAATTCATTTTTTTATATATAATCATCGAAAAATTACCATCATATTATTGACTTTTAAAATTTCCTTTAATTTGCGTGCTGTCCAAAATATCTTACTTTTGATTAATATGACATACTTATTATAATATAACAATACACTCTCATATTATAATATAAAATAAGTCATGTAAAACACTGCAAAGTTTAGAATATATTGATTTTTCAGTTATATAATTAATCGTCATAAAATCATATCATAAAAAAAATTCTAGCTAAATTCAAACTTTCAAAGAGCAGTTAGAAACCCAAAAAAAGAACCAACATTTTTAATTTTACATTTTAAAGGATTCTTGGTTTGGTACAAGTTTAATTAAAATAAAATATAGGTTCCAATATCGGTTCCGGTTTTTGAAATACTAATCCAGGAACTGATTCCAGAACAGGTTTTTTCTTTTGTTCGGTTCCAGTCCCTTATACTATTAATGAGTCATAACAATAAACATGTTACACAACATGATGATATTTAAAAGGCACAACAAGTCTATTTTTAATTGATTTGATTTTTGGCAAAATAGTCATCGTTATGTTTTTGCATGCAATTCGGCCATTGCTTACTTTTATATTTTCTTGCTGCGTGCAACTCGAACGCAACCGCGGTATAATATGCAGGGATTGGAACCGAACCGAAAAGAACCGGTATAAAACCCTAAAAACCCTTAAAATATTAGGAACTGGAACCAAAACGGAACCGTTATTAAATATCTTAAAAGGACCGAAACCGGAACCTGAACCCTTTTTTTCAAATGAGAAATTCCGAGGTTTTTTATGATTCTGAGATTTTTATATTTGAATAAAAATGATCAAATGTATAAAATAATTTTAGAGGATGTCATACTTACATTTGCTGTCTTTGTCTTCTACATTTCATCATTTTTTTTTTTATTCTCTTTACAGTATTATTATTATTATTCCTGCTTTTTTCTTGTAATATTGTATTACAAAATATTATTAATTGTATTTTATTATTATAATAAATCGTAAAACCTTAATGTTCAATGTACATTTTAATAAAATAAAATTTCAACAGTATTATCAAAAGTAAGCATTTTAAATAATTTTTTGGAACCCATAAAAATACCGGTATTAACCGGAACCGGAACCGAAACCCTAACCCTTAATTTTTGAAAAACCGGAACCGGAACCCGAACCTTTTTTAAAAAAAAACCGAGAACCGGAACCGGAACCAGAACCAAAAAACCAAAAGGTACCAGTTCATGATAATGTGTATAATAGTGCGGTTCGCGTGCTCGGCGGGAAAGGTTACTTGTTTTGTCATCATTGGTGAATATGACGGTGCGGGGATATTATCCGCACACGTGACAACAGTGACTCCGACGATATAACCACTATTTTTAATATAATTATCAAATATTATAATTGAACACCCATAATTCAGTGTGCGCCACAACACTTTCGCCAATCGTATCCTATTTGACGAGCAAAGATTGTTCACCTCGGCCAAGAACTGATCAAATGTTTATATTATATACATTTATGACACTGCTTGTCCGAATGTATGTTTTATGTTTGTACCGCAGATATTTTCATTACATTTTCATTTTATCTGTATGTGTGTTTTTTAGGTGTATATTTGGGCATCTATTGTATGGGTACCATATACTATTATATATTATACTAGTTAGAAGGTATACGTTCAAATGTTCAATGGATATAATTTCTCGACTCATAGGCGCAAATCGCAGGAGGGGCTAAAGGGGCTTAACCCCCAACTTATAATTAGCCCCCCAAATTTATAATATATAATAATAATATAATTTATAATATATATATAATATACTTATAAAAACCATTAAAACTTTGTGTTAAATTTCAAGATATTTTAAGAGGGGGGGCATATTCAATGTATAAATAGTCAGGGCTGAAGCCCCCCCCCCACTATATTGAACCAATTTGCGCCTATGCAGTTTTCGTCCAATCAATCGGAATTCGCTATATGACTATAGGTACCTATTCAATTGTAATAAATATGTTGACAGTTTTTTTTTTTTTTTCAATAATATATTAATCTTTTCTTTTATTTCATTTCACTACCTGTCCAACCATCCACTCGCCACATAATATGTAAGAACAGGACTGACGTCTTATTTATAATATTGGGGTTTGGCACCTTTGAAATAACTAGGTACCTAATATCTGTCGAGTAGGCAATTATTACGTAAGTAGAAGTATCTACTTTAAAAATGATTACATAATATTATTATAATAAAAAAATACACCGTCAAGAGATATTACACCTAAGCTGCAGTTATCACCTAAGCTGGTGTTATTAGAAATATTTATATTTTTATTGCCCATTTAAGTTAATCGACTAATTGTGGGTAACTGTTGAATAAAAATAAAAATTACAAATACAGCCAGGTATTTATTTTCCCTGTGCACTTCAACACATTCGCATATGATGAGTATTTGTATTATTATTGTAAAATATTTTATTCAACAATTCGATCTGAAAATAAAAGATTAATTTTAATAACCTAGTATACACATTTCTATCTCCTATCATCCTCCGTTTGAATTCGATTCAAAATTCTCACCATTGTGTTCAAATAATTACATTTTTAATATTCTATAATAATAAAATAAAACAGAATATAGATATTATTTTAATTATTATATATAAAGAATTGAAACAACACCTAGGTAATTGACATTAAAATACACTTATTTTCATAATGTCATTAAAGAAACAATTTCACAATATTTTCAAAATATGTTTTAAATTCTGAGTGTAGTTTTACAAAAAACGTGGTTTTACAATGATGTTATTTTTTTTATTTTTCTGTTAACACTACCAGAAGGAGTGCTCCGATCTTTACAAGTTTCCCTGGATTCCGATAGCAAATTGCATCCAGTTGGTACTTTTAAGAGGTTATTTTCTTAATAGTTTTTTAATACGTAAGGAAAAACTACCAAAAAGTGACAAAAAAACGACAAAAATTTGATTTTTAATTTCTTCGTAATTTCGAAAATAATGACTTTAAAATCTTTAAATTTACATCGAATATTGAATTTAGTAATATATTCACGATGATTAAAATTTTTAAAATTTTTTTTGCAATTTTGGGCTATTTATAGGTATTATAGTTTTCGAGGTTTCTAAGTCCTAAATGGAGTAATTTTGGGTTTTAAGACCAGAAAATTTTATTCAACATTAAAAATTCGTTACTTCAATTAATATCAAAAAATCTCGAAAATCTGTAGTCACGATTTTTTTTTTATAGCCGTTTAAATTCTTTCAACAAAATGATCAATTTTGAGGTATTTAAGTCCAAATAGTTGGTAAAGTGAGTTTTAAGATCTGAAAAATCTTAATATAACATTAGTCATACATTATTTTAACTAAATTAAAAAAAAATAAACGAAAATAAGTATTTTAGACTCTCAGCGTAGCGAGAGAGCTAGTGGTTTTTTGGTTTTACTCTGATCTCTTCAAATAATCGTTTATGTTTCTTTAAATAAACCTGTACATTTTAATAGGTACTGATGATTTCCAGAAAATTAAAAATAATAATTATAAAACATTTATCACTTATCAAAATATAAGTTATTATTTGGTTTATTGAATGAAACAAAATGTAATAAATACAAAGTTAAATCATGTATTAATGTGTAATTTCTACATGACAGTGTGTGTTGGAGCTACAGTATTTGTTGATAAAAAAAATAATCACAATAGTTAATTCACATATTATTTAATGCTATTGGTTCCCACATCACCATGATTTCAGTGTAACACCCGTTAACTATGGACTCGAAATAAAAAAAATATATATCTATTTAGAATATCTTAATTAAGTTGTACAAATGTGAACGATTAATTGATGTTAATTATTATAGAATTAAATGATTAATTATTAATATGTTTTCTTTTTCTCTTTCACCTTCTTTCTAAACTATTATTAAGTGATAATTAAAAAAAAAAAAAAAAAAAAAAAACCAAAAAGTACATTATGATAATCGTTAATTCCTAAAGTTTCCAAACATTTTTAATTGGTATTATGCGTTTATTATCTTAATTATTTTATTCAATTTTATATCATGTGACTGTTTAATTATGTTACTATTGTATAGAGTACCTATATTGTAATATACACCAATTATAAATCAAATGGTTTACATAATATTTCATTCGTTTTCAATATTAAATGTCCTAATCTGAACATACAATAAAATAAACTAATATAGTAACTAGTAATAGTTATAGTAGATATATATTATATAAGGTCACACTAAATTATATTTATTTATACATTTCTTCTTTGATGTAATGTTAAATATAGACACTTAGTATATAACTAATATTAATAGTTATGAATACTACACCGAAGCTACCCTCAGAATCGTTTTATTGAATGCAATGATTTATCATTGCATTCAAATGCAATACATCCACCAAGAGTATCCTGTCCAGTAGCGACGTTCATCCACCCATACTAACACCCAACGAGCGAAGTGCACTCTTTTTTTAAGTTTTGTCTAGAATATGAATAAAACCTATGTCTGAAATATAATATACCTACATGTTTTCACAATGTTCTTCAAAAATAATGTCTTAATACATATATATATATATATTTCATGTTGTTTTAAATATTTTATTTTATAATAATAAACGGGTTTGAAACCCTTTTGAAAATGTATACGAATTACATAATTACAATAACATTCATAACAGAGTATAAAGTTAATTACAAATAATGATAGATAAATAAGGTTAATTAGATTTAAGTCATTAATGCAGATTA
>JAIPRL010002417.1:0-26811 GCA_025469235.1 Pemphigus obesinymphae | reverse complement strand
CGGTCGTATTTCTTGCGGGAGTGAAAACGATGGTTGTTCATGGGTAATAAGTGTATGGGGAAGCAGCCAAAGTCTTAGCGACGTACGGATAGGTGGTGTACGAGGAGACGTATGGGGAGGCATATGGTGATGCAACTGCGTACGGTGAAGCGGCGTAAGGGGCGGCCGCGTACGGTGCAGCTACGTAAGGGGCGGCCGCGTACGGTGCTGCTACGTACGGTGCTGCTACGTACGGGGCGGCCGCGTACGGTGCTGCTACGTACGGGGCGGCAACCAGAGGTGCGATCAAACCTCGTTTGCTTCGATCGGTGGCGGCCGAAGATTGGGCCGATGACGATTTGGTTTCTTCGGCGGCGGCGGCGGCGGCGGCGAAGCACACAATCATGGCGAGCACAGCGAAAGATACCTATATAGAAACAATAGATTATATTGTCAATTATTGGAAACAGTATAGGTAGGCGGTATTACCAGCTCACAATCGTGTCATGTAGTATATAAAGTTAACATTTCCAAAATTAAGACGGTATACCCGCCGAATTGTAAATTTTGCATAGGTACCTATAGCCGAAATATAGAAAGCGTGGATGTTAATTGAATAACAGGCAGCGGTACGTCATTATGGTGTGATTGCAATTAAAATTTATATTAATTATTGGACATAGACATATACATATATGACCATTGCCTATATACCTAGGTATAATACTAGTGGTTAAATAGATATAACTCATTCGATTTATAAAAAATATACCTTTTAAACAAAAAACGGAAATAACTTGTTGAGAACATCTAATAAGTTGGTAAGATTCGTGAATCTTCAATTGTTATAATATAATGTATGATTTGAATTTAGACGTTATAAAAGTACTCACTTGGAATTGCATGATGATTTTGTTTGTTGGTTGACTTGATAGCTAGTGCCTAGTCTGGTAAATTATTATTGATGTACGACTGATGACGGACGAGTGACTGATACCAACCACTGGTCAGATGGATCGTTTTATACTAACCGTTTAGCCTAGAGACGTCCAATTACCATTCTACACACAATATTCATGTCCAATTACAAAATGAATAGGTACCAGTGCCAAAATATTAACAAACGATAATTTGATATACCATATACGTATTATACTATACCTATTGTAGTATAAGTATTAGGTATAATATAATATATTGCAAATATTCAAACATATATTTTAAACTATTATAATAGTGCTCTTATTTTCAATGAGTGTTACGCAATACTCACAAGTACGATGGTAAAAACGTGTATAAGACACATTCATTAAAATAAAAAGCTGTCCATGTACACGTACCTACCTATTGGAAGTTGATCATTTGGTCTTCGAACTGGATATATAGTTGTTATAAATCAGAAAAGGGGTGAGAAAGCAATAGAAAACAAATTTTTACGTTAGTACATCATATACCTAATTATATTAATAAAAATATAATTATTATTTTTAAATTATAATATGATTCAGGTAGGTGGGTAGGTATCAGAGTATTCAAGGTTGTGAATC
This sequence comes from Pemphigus obesinymphae, assembly GCA_025469235.1. Lineage (NCBI taxonomy): Eukaryota > Metazoa > Arthropoda > Insecta > Hemiptera > Aphididae > Pemphigus > Pemphigus obesinymphae. The sequence continues at coordinate 25,285 of JAIPRL010002417.1, read as the reverse complement.
CGAAAGTTAAAAATAAATTTAGTACCTATAAAATATTATATAATCACCAATTAAATTATTGTATTATATATAAAAAAAAAAAAAATTATAACTGCAATTCTACTTTGTCTCTGAGAGTATAATTCTGAAGAAATATTTATTAGAATCTTATTTTGAGTAAGTATACACCTATAAAAGAAAATTAATAGGGAGCAATACGTATATATATATAATGTATACATATTTGCTCTCTTCTAAAATGTTTGTAAATGATAATCTGTTATATATGAATTATGTAAGTCATACACTGTAATTTGTAGGTATGTATAGTAGGTACCCATATACTATATACTATAGGTATCCCATATACGATGTATATTTACATGAATGTATCGTGTATGACTATACATAGCAAGGGTGCCCATAGGTGAAAATTCAGGGGGAGGACAACCTTAATTTGTATTTAAAATCAAAAACACTATTATAAAGGGGGACCACTTGCGATTTTGAACGGGTTCTGTACAAGCAATGTTTAAGAAAAATGAAAGTCTGACAATTTTGTAATATTAAGTAGGTACATTTCAAAAATTAATCTAAAAATAGCTTTACATTTTTTTTTTTTTATTGTTGTGTAATCACGATATTTCCGACTAAAGGGCCAATAATTAGCGGGATAAAATTTTGGAACTTTGAAAAGTCGGATTTAAAATCTAAAAACAGATTGAAACTTGTCAGCCTGCCTTTTACAAAACGATCTAACATTTTTCTTTAATATTGCAGATGAAAATAAAATCAACGTTATGTAAGTATTATTTACTTTTATATACATTTTTGTAATCAACTCTGTAGATAAAGAGTAAAATAATTTATTTTCAACAAATTCAAGTGTTAGTATTACCATTGATTAGGTACCTATTTGATATACTTAGTAATATGTAATCAATGGTATTACTTATTAGGTAGGTACCTAATACTATTATTATTAAAGCCTATTTTGACTATTTATCATTAAATCACAAATTAGATTAACAAAAAAACAATATTCACATAGATGTGAATATCCATGAATATTCACAAATTAACGGCTGTAGTGGTAATGGTTGGTTTTAACATTATACCGTATAGCGTACCTACATGTTTATTGTGATAATAAATCGGCTGAATTATATGATCACCAAGACACCAAATATATTATCAACAAAAATACGGGTAATTTTAATCCATAATTTTTGTTCAATATTGAGGTATTGTTATAAATAAACAAATAACAGTACTCTAAAAATAAATAGTTCTATAATCACAGCAGTCTGCGACTACCTAAATGCGATATTTGGATTTTGGATATAATTTTTTTTTACTTAGTAGAAAAACTAGAGGGGGGGGGGGCGGTTGTCCCTTCATTTCACCCACTTATGGGCGCCCATGCTACATGGACCGTATAGAAGGAAATTTTTCTTCTTTCTTAGGAATCACCCGGAGCTGATTTCCTATCGATATCATACCAATGCCAAAGGTCTGCTCCTCCTCGGAACTTTCTGGTCGAAAAAATTTGTTTACCGAAAAAAAATAAACATTATTGTAAAATCAATAGCTTCCTCGTTACTCTCACAATCTAAAATAGTATAATAATTTCTAAAAGACCTCAGGGGGAGGGGCAATGGCTCCTTTGGCCTCGCCCATGGCCATGATTATTATATAATATGTATATTAATGAAATCATGAAGACTATAAAATATTCAAATTGTTTTGCAGTCATGCATAATTAAGTACCCATGTGTATATATATACTTTGCTCGAAATCGTTGTATAGAATGCAATATAGAAGTAACATGCCCGACGAGCGAAAAGCTTTCACACTCTATTTTATATCATATTAGTTTTTATTATACGGTATATACAATATGGATTAATGACCATTAATTATTATTACCACAGAACATTATGTATTATAACCATAGCATAACTATTACTATTCTATAATAATTAAAATTTTAATTCTATGATTATAATTGTATAATCCCAAGCACGATATATTTTAATTAATATTATTGTTCTGGTAACACTGAAATTGAAAAAAAATTGACAGAAAAAGACGATAAGAGCAGTTGGTAACACTCTTTAAAACCATAATTATGTGTTTTGTTATCAAATATCAACAAATAATGTGGTTTTCCTTGGCGTCTTGTTTCTCAGTTCTCGGCCCCGTTGATTATTGAACGAATTTGAAGCATTCTATTTTCATGTATTTTTAACGTAGTTTTCTTAACTATATTCGAGTCGTTAAAAAACCATTCTTGTGTAAAACTGTAAGCAAATAATAAAACAGATAAAATGGCTGGAAGACAGTCGGGTACATTGACAGACGATTTATCGCACGTCGAATTCGAGACTAGTGAAGATGTCGAAGTAGTGTCTACATTCGATAGTATGCATCTTCGGGAAGATCTTGTTCGTGGAATATACTCTTATGGTAAATCATATAATTGCTATGATATACAATACTTTCTACTAGATATTTACAAATTCATGTATTTTTGATGATGTTTATCTAGGCTTTGAGCGTCCTTCGGCTATTCAGCAGAGAGCCATCAAGCCGATGATCAAGGGACGCGATGTTATAGCACAGGCCCAATCAGGTACTGGTAAAACTGCCACGTTTTCCATTGCAATGTTACAATCTATAGACACCCAGTTGAGAGAAACTCAAGTATTATGTTTGTCGCCAACTCGAGAACTTGCTGTGCAAATTCAAAAAGTATGTATATTTATATAATCAATTATTATATAGGTAGGTATTATACCTACATATATATAAATATATTTTATCAAGTTTTTATCCAGGATTTTAAAAGGGGGGTGTTTTAATTTTATATTTAAATAAAACGTTGGAGGGTCATACATTCTCCAGGGAATTATAAAATCAAATATTCATTTATAATCATAGATAGCATTCAATTAAACAAACAAGCCATTAAATCATAAAGTCAAAATCAGTATACAGCGTATAAAATAAAATTACCTCAAGTAATGAAGTTTCAAGTTCAGATACCTAGTTTTTTTTTCGCAAAATAAGAAAATAGTGGTAACTTAAGTTTTTTTTTAAAACTCGATAATTATAAATAGGGCTGTGAATTTAATGCATCTTAAAATCTTAAAAAATGCATTTAAAATCCCTAAAAATGTAGTAGGTAGGTATATAGGTAAAAAATAAATTTAAAATTTAAAAAATTTACTCATGAAAGGCGAACGTAAAACAGGTACTAAACAGCAATAATTACCTAATTGTTTACAGATACTTACTTGCCTACTTACTCTGAACATTCACTACTGATATAATCTAATCGCCTTATCTTATCGAATCGTGACAAATAGAACACTGTACTACTTACACACTTATACAGCATGTGTAAAATATTTTAAAACAAGGATATTATTTATAAAATATAAATATGACGTATATACAGCCTACGTAAATTTAAGAAATATGTAATTCATAAAATGTGTGTTAAAAATATTGATTGATGGAGATTGTAAAAAAAAATGCCATAAAATGAACTTAAAAATAAAAAAATGACCTAAAATGGCAAAAAAATTTAAAAAATGTTAAAAAATGCAAAACAAAAGTTTCAAAGTTGAATTTGTTGTTACATGACTTTAATTTTGTGTTATGAATGCTATGTTTTATAATCGGTTAAAAAAAAATGCACTTTCATACAAATTCACAGCCCTAATTATAAATAATATATGTTACATACTATCATAGTGTTGAAAGAAAGGTCTTAATAAATTTAAAAAACCATAAATAAATAATGGTAACAATAAATAGAATACTGCAGAAATACGAAATATTCATAAACAAGGTTTGCCGTCGGAAACAAAACAAATATTGTCTGTTGTGTCAATATTTATTGACAACAGTATGACTTCTAATTCTAGAATTTTTGAGATGGTCTGCAACATTATTTATCAATAAAAATTTCCAACAGCGGGGGTGCTTCTACAGGATGTTATTATTACATTGTAGAAGATAACCATTATCAAGTATTTTATATATTAATATATATATTATTATATATTAATATATATTAATATCTTCAATCTTCATGATAAATAATGGTAATATCAAATATGAAACGATATGAAATAGAATCATCTAACTACACATTTTGTAGGAACCTGAAGTATTTAGTAGGTTATAATATATTTTTGGCTTAAATAGACAGAGGAATGGGGTGTTTTAATACCCAAAAAACCCTCCTTGGCTACGCGTCGTGTTTGTATTTATATAGGTATGTATATATAGTTATTATATTTTGATTTTAATATTTATTTAATTAATATAGAATACCTATATAAAGTTTATAGGTAGATATTATTCAGTAGATAATTAATTTTAAAAATAATTATAAATAGTAGGAACACTAAAAAAATTGAAAATAAAGCAATAAATCTACTTACTATATTTATAAAATTGATAGATTATTTTTAATATTAATTTTTATAATTTTAAATACATTTTTTTGATAATCATAGGAATACAATAGTATTTTAGTATTTTAATTTTACCCTAAATGGGTCGATTATTTTTAAACAATTATTAGAGACAAAATAAATATGTAACCTAATTACATTTTATATTTTATACTTAGTAAGTAAGAGGTTATTGTAAACATAAGTTATTTTTAGCTATAAATCTTCAAAATAGATAAGTAGTTTAACAGTTAACCTAAAGTAGTAATATCTAATATTACTATACAGGTGGTTTTAGCTTTGGGCGATTACCTAAATGTTCAGTGCCACGCTTGTATAGGAGGTACCAACCTTGGTGAAGATTTGAGAAAATTGGATTTTGGTCAGCACATTGTTTCTGGGACTCCTGGACGTGTATTTGGTATGCATTGAATAATTTATTCATGACATTTTTTATAAACTAAAATGATTTAATAGATATGATTAGACGTAAAACATTACGTACTCGTAACATAAAGACATTGGTGTTGGACGAAGCTGATGAAATGTTGAATAAAGGATTTAAAGAACAAATATATGATGTGTATCGTTTCTTGCCACCTGCTACACAGGTAAGAGATTAAACTATTTTAGTATTTTTACAAAAATGTATATATTATCCAAATAATTTGGAAAATCAATGTATGTTAAATAGTTGTTAATTTATATTTTTAAATACTTTTAAATTTAATAATAGCAATTTTCTTCTATTTTTATTTTGTCATATGAAATCTATATCAACTTTATACCTTATTATTATTATTTTTTAAATCTTGTTTAATTAAATAATGTCAATTATCAAGATATCATCATACACCTGGTTTTTAAAGCTGATGTCACGTGTGAATTAATCACGCTCAGCTATAACTAAAAATTGCAGCGGTTATACGTTTCGTAATGAACAGTTGTATTTAAATAGGTGATTTTACAACTGACATAAAATTGTAAAACATCGTAAATTGTTTTAAACAACATGCAAATGCATATAACTGGACTATAGTAATAATCTATCTACCTAGGAAGTTTACAAATTTATAAAATTTTAGAGATTGTAACTCATTTTAATAATTTTAATTCAACTTTTTTGATAATCATATTAGGAACACAATAGTAGTAAATTACAGTTTTTATTTTTCCGAGTATAATATAAATATACATAGAGTACTAAAATGATAATATTATAAATTATAGGTATATATTTTGTCATTATCAACACCTTTTACATGTTATTACAGTACTCGTTACTCCACTATTTTTTAAATTTAAATACTTAATACTATAATAATAATAATATTCATCAGATTTAAAAAAAATCAAAATGCCAAAAGTCTTATAAAAATATATTCTTTAAGAATTTATATATTATATCATAGGTTGCCATTTGAAAATCAAAAGTTGATATAGCTAAGTAAAATAAAAGTGGGGATAAAAAAAAATATAGAATTTACTGTACAAATAAATTTCACAAAAACTATATTTCCAAAGATATATCCTGACTCATAATAAAAAAATCATACTTTATAATAGGTAATTAATATATTAATTGCTTTGTATTGCTTTGTACTAAATGTTCTATGGTATATTAGACCTCATATGGTATGTGAAAAAATGAGGTAGAACATATGATAAAAATACTCTTATTATAATTATTATAATATTTAATTTGTATTGTAATATTTATAGGTTATTCTAATATCTGCTACTTTACCTCATGAGATACTTGAAATGACCAACAAGTTTATGACTGATCCTATTAGAATTTTAGTAAAACGGTTTGTAAAAAGAATAATTTTTAATAAAAAAAATTGCAATTTTATAATTATTACTATTTTATAGTGATGAATTGACCCTCGAAGGAATTAAACAGTTCTTTGTAGCTGTTGAACGTGAAGAATGGAAGTTTGACACATTGTGTGATTTATATGATACACTAACTATAACCCAAGCCGTTATTTTTTGCAGTACAAAGAGAAAGGTAAGTTATTGGTTATAAAACAAATGTAAATCATTACTATGGCTCAAATTTTAATGCTCTAAAAAAATTGGTTTAAATAGTAAACGTGTGTAATACCCCAAAAAAATATTGTTTCAATAATATAAAGTATAAACTAATAAAATAATTAAATATTACTCTCAAAATAAATATGATTATCTAATTTACTTACTAGTTTATTAATTTCTAAGCTAGGTCCAATAAGTACTAAATTTTCTAATTAAAAAGTTATCCTAAAATTTTGCATTATCCTAAACCACCAATATTAAAGAAAAAAAATCCGATACTTAATTATTTTGAGTTCTCCTTCTATAGTTCTACGTAAATATAGCAATACCATATTTATTAATTATTACTATTATTACAAATTAAAAATATTTATACTGTAAATATACTGTTTAACCTAACCAGCTAGTCTATTTAATTTTTTAAATCTAGTAAATTATGATTTTGTGGATTTATCAAGATTATAAAATATTAAAATATAAATGATAGTGTTGTAATTAAAATATTATAAAACAAGTTTCTTTGGATTTTTTTTATTCGCATTCTCTCTCAACTATTTGGGATTGGCTACCCTAATCCTCCACTTCCACTTAACTTGATTGTCCGCATCTTTTAACCCGCCCACCTCTTATAATTTTCTATCACATCCTCTCACTTTTTTTTTGTTCTTCCTGTTTACTTCTTTCCTTCAACATACATACCCTTTACTAATCTTACTGCCTCTATCTCTTTCCTTAAAACATATTTAAGCCATCTCAATTCTTTCTCATTTTTTCTACTATTTAATTCACTTTTTTACTACTTCATATATTAGTTTGTCATTTTATCTTCTCTAGTCACTCCACTTATTTACCTTAACATACTCATCTCTTCTGTTCTATCTTCCTATTTACTGTCCAAAAATTTGTTTCTTACATCATTGCTCTATACTGTATTATAAAATTGACCTTTTAGCATAATTAGGGTCTTTTTGTCACACAAATTGCCTGATGCTTCTTTTTACTTCCTATATCTACACTTTAAAACATTTCTTTGTACACTACTCTTATTTAAAATTGAAATAAATTATTAATTTTTCCTTCTCATTTTAATTTTATACTACCTACCATAAACTAATAATATGTATCAGGGGTTATAACCGGTGTTTGAAAACTAATATAGGTAATTAAAAAAAAAAAAAAACAGAAAAAGTAAATAAGTTTCTAAAATTAATTTTCCAATTTACAACTATTTTAGGTGGTTTTTCTTTACACTTAAGAAAACTACTTGGAAAAATAAAAAATTATTTCCTTAAAGTACCAACTAGAACAAATTTCTTTCAGAAAGCTCTTTACTTAAAAACTTTTACTCTATTAATTCTTGTACCCAAAAAAGTTTGTTCACATATAAAAAATATAATACATTGTAAAACCAAAACATTCCTCATTACATTCAGAATTTAAAATCACACAAATGTTTTAAAAATTGAAAGCAGAAAAAATTGTAAATTAAATTTCATTATATTTTTAATTATATGATATATCATATAAATGTTATAATTCAAAAACATTGTCATAAAATCCTACCCTCCTTATATTTTTTATTCAAATCCAAGTAAAAATTATAATTAATTATTAATTTATAATTGACTGTTTAGGTAGACTGGCTGACTGAAAAAATGAGAGAATCAAATTTCACTGTTAGTGCAATGCATGGAGATATGCCACAGAAAGAAAGAGATGCTATCATGAAGGAATTCCGTGCAGGTCAAACGTAAGTCATGAACATATTTTCATTATTTAATCTTTGATTTGATTATTATCACTTAATAGTTAATAGTATTAATTATTGTACTACTAGATAGAACAGTATTCTAATAATGGTCCAAACTTTAAATTTTTATGTAGGAGAGTTTTGATCACTACAGACATTTGGGCTCGTGGTATTGACGTACAACAAGTTTCATTGGTTATAAATTATGATTTACCAAACAATCGTGAATTGTACATACACAGGTAATTTACCATTATTAAAATTTGAATAAATTTCATATATTGCAATTATAAAAAAAAATATAAAAGATTATATAAATATTAAATAGGAATACAGAATATTTCTTTACAATATGTATTTGGTCTCTTGTCATTAAATTTTAAGACTAACTTAACTGTTGTTTGTTTTATGTTTTACAATTCATAAATTTGTTTAAATAAAGTAATAATATTAATTTTAATTTTAGGATTGGTCGTTCAGGAAGATTTGGCCGCAAAGGTGTTGCAATAAATTTTGTTAAGAGCGATGATATTAGGATTTTACGTGATATTGAACAGTACTACTCCACACAAATTGATGAAATGCCTATGAATGGTAAGTGTAACTTATATTATTTTGTTGTTATTGAAATAATAAGCATAATTTAAAATGGATGTTTTTAATTATATTATATTTCTAAAAATGCTGATTAAGGAATCTCATAATTGTCACCTTTCATATTGAAGAGTATAATTGTTGAATATGTGAATAAACCACATACATATAAATAATCGATTAGCATGTTGCTTGTATCTAAATTTAAGATTGTATTATTTCTGAAATTTCATATTTTAAAAAGTACAAAATAATAGACAATAATATAAATATAAATAACAAAATAAGCAAATATTTAAAATTATAAAAATAATACTTAATTCTTTTTTATTTACTTTTTTTTCATAATTTCTTGGTGTTTTCATTCTTTCCTTTCCCTAATAGTTTAATAATTAAATTATTGTATATTTATATTGAAAATATTTTGTATTAAGAGGATGCTACATACTTAATTTAGCGGTATTCAAATATTTCTGCGCTTTATAACTTCTTTCTTAGTAATCGTAGTCAAAATTTATACAAAATATGATTATTTGGTATGTCGTAGCGTGGAGTTTTTTTTTAGTTGAAAATGTTTTTTGTTTTTTTTTTTTTATATTTTAAAATTTTAAAGTTTCCTGATTTTTAATCATGGATTATTGGCTTTCAAATAAACATTTCGAAAAAACTCTACACTCGAGCACAGTAAATATTCATATTTACTTTCATATTTTGTATAAATTTTGACTCTGCGATTATAAAGAAAGTTTATTTTTAAAGTTATTTTTAACAAATATTGTAATAATACAACAAAAAAATGTACTGACACTTGACTTTTAAATTACTTTTAAAATATTATTAAATTGTAGGGATTTAATTTATCATTATATGACATATTATTTCAGTTAAAAATTATAATATTATCATAGCTTTTATTTGAAAAAGCAATCAATCTCTAATTATAAACTGTAATATTGTTTACGTTAAATAATGTAGCTACATAATATTAATTACACAAACATTACATGCATTTTGTAAATCATATGTTGTCGAATTAATTTACCAAGAAAGTTATCAAAACCTATCATTGTCTCTTTTACTATTGATTTTATCATATAAATGTATATAAGTATAAATATATTTTTGAATAATTTTGTTAATTGATCTAAAATAGTTATATATATATATATATATATATTAAACAAGTTAATACAAATGCATACAAAACAATTTAAAGGATAATCTTACAATTCTAGATTATTTTTCAAAGACCTTATCAGGCAACATGCTGCTTGAAAATGTATGAAATGCTGATCCATTTTTATTAGCTTATTTTTTATAACATGCATGCCTCTTATTTAAAGACTAATATTTTCGTACATATTCATTTTGGACATAACTTCATGTTATGATATGAAAGTATCATAATTGTAACTAAAAAACTTATATTAAGTATATAAATACAATTAATATAACATTTGACATTTTACATCCTAAAGTACATTACAGATATTTATAATAATGACTTACGAGTTATGACTTATAATTCAATAAATATTTTTAATAATGAAATATTGTTATTATTTTCAGTTGCTGACTTGATATAAAGATTATCACCAAAGAAGTTAACATTTAAATTGTATTGATAGCTTATATATTCATTTTATTTGTTTTTTTTTTTTTACTTTCATTTTTATTAGTATTACAATATCACAGGCTATTGTCTTGTATTTTGACATAATAATATAATATGCATAATTATGTACATATTTATTTACAACAGTGAAAAATAAATGATTTAAAAAAATAAGAATTGTATTACTTTTTAAGTAGGTATATAATTTTAATGTACAATTTTATTAATTAAAACATTATCATTCATCAGCTACACCAGAATTATGTTCTCAACTTAAAAGTGAACATTACTAAAGATCATTGCTTCATGTTTGATAAATACATAGAAAGAAACCATACACAAATGTTAACATGACAGAACCACCATATATATATATATATATATATACATTTTATTATTTAATAATATCATAGACAATTCTAGTAAAAGGTATATTAAATAATCTAGATACATCATTGAATAAAAATGATTATTAATAGTCTATAATAATCAGTTTAAAATGTATGCCACAACTCAATATTTAGAAAGCGCATTTTTAAATTTAAATGAATATAATTACAATTAATTCATTATAATTCAAAAAACAATGAAATAATTATTTTGTAGTTTGTTTTATTATGTATTTGTTAATATTGTACTTTAACATCATGTGTCATGCGTGTTTTAACTAATACATTAGGTAGGTATAAAAAAATATCTCATTTGATTTATTGATCATGATTTATTTTTATTACTAAATTAAATATATATAAATGTATTGTGAGTTTTAATTTTTATTGAATTTATTAATGTGGAATGATTGGGTTATATATTTTATGTGGTATTGGCAATGCGGGGCAAGTTAATGATTTTTTTTAACTCAGTTAAGTTAATATAGAAAAATAATAAAAGTTTAAAGTTAATAGTTCTTTTTTTTTAAGTTAAATTAAAAAATAATTTATTAACTTAAGTTAAGTTAATTTTTTTTTTGTATGAGTTGATATAACATTTGAGATATATAAGTATAATTAAGTAGGTGTCTATTATTTTTTTGGAAATACTGTTTTTTATGTATACTTTTGATATGGGTTACTAACACCATTGAATATATATTATAATTAATGCTAACACTAATGATCACACATGCCTTACACAAACACAAAATCGTATAAAGAAAGTATAATAAATTGCCTTAGATAACTGTTTTTGTATGCTATTTTAGGAAGCATAATACTTCAGGTTTTCAAATCATCATCAGAATAAGCAAAAAATAAAAAAGGCAATTTGTGTGTAAATCTAAAAATATATTCCCCTAGGTCTTACTTTTCTTTCTATAAAACAATTCTGAGTGGAGCCCAGTATAATATGTAAAATGTAACATAGGTATAAGATACCTAACTATTATTATCAAAATAATTTTAAAAAAGCTTTATATATATATGTAGCAATTGCATCAAGTCCTTTTGTCAAAAAGTGTTATTTACAGAAAAAAAAATAGATAATAAGTATAAATACATATATCACAGCTCCCTTGCTCCGTTTAGAATCTAAAATGAATGTAGGTATTTATATTTTATTCTATTATTTTTCGTAAGTATACTTAATAAGTTATATATATATATATATATATATGTTTATTAACTATGGTCTATACATAATTAAGATTAGGGAGGCATGGATCTGGAGAAAGAGTACTTTTGTTACTTTTATTACGATTGTGAATACTTTTTTTAGAAAGATATGAGCATTATGTAACGTATAAGAGTGGAGGGAACAGGTGTTACAAATTGATTATTTTATGTGGAGAAGTTTAAAACAATATAAAAACTGTGAGGTAATAGGTACCTGGTGAAGATGTAAAACAACACGACATAGGTTAATAGTTATGGAGATTTGGTGTAGAAAAAAGAGGGTCCACAAAAATAAAAATATAGATAAAGAACCGGGGATTAGGTGGTGGAAATTAACTGGTGAAAATGAAATAAAGTATTTACAAAGAAACTGAATGAGACTGGAGTGTGGGACGTGGTCGGAATATAAACGAAATGTGAGAAAATGAAGCAGAGGGTGTTTAGAGAGTAGCTAAAGAAATTGTTGGTAAGAGTAAGGGTAGTATACCAGAGGATAAGCAAACATGGTGGTGGGCTAAAGAAGTTAAATATATCTAAATATATTTAATATAAGTTAGATATATCAAAGAAAAAAACATTTTAAGAAATGGAAGCAACAAATGGCGTATTTTTTCAGCCATACACATCTTGATGTTTCTATTGCTGCCCTTAACCAAACTTTAAGCTACCTTTGCGATTCTCTTTGTTCTTTTTTTATTACCACCCCTGATAAAAGCAATTTTATGATTTTTACTCGCAAACAGAACAATCAATTACCTTTATGGTTTTACCTATTATTATGTTGGATGAACACTGTTCATTGAACAGTCCGTATATCTTTCCGCTGCAGTAATTTATCTTGGTCTTACACTCGATCCAAAACTTAGATGGGTTCCCCACTATCATATCTCAAGTATTATATCACGTTGGTACAACTTTCTTCGCTCCACTATAGGAACTCGGTGGAGTTCACACCCATCTGCCCTTCTCTTATTATTCAATACTATAATAAAATCCAAGATTGACTATGGTTCCTTTCTTTTTGCCTCAGCTTCATCCACCCACCGAAAACTCAATGCTCTTCTTTGCTCCTGTCTTCGTACAGTAATAAGTGCAATAAAATTAAAGCCTTTAGCTATAGCTTAGAAACGGAATGTTCTCGTCCTCCTTTAGAAATTAGAAGTCTTCGGCTTGCCGGGAAATTTCTATTTAAAATCATGTGTACACCTAACCGCCCCCTTTATCAGACCCTTATTGATATCACATATCTCTCATACCCCTACATTATATTATTTACCACTCTAGTCTTTGACCCCAACTATATGACACCCTTTTTTTCTCTCGCATACATTTGATGTTAATATCTCACCCCACCCAGTTTCCTTGATTATTCTCCAAAAGATCTATCATGGCTCCACCCTACTTTATTAAACTCGATTTTTAATAATTTCATAATACTTTACAACAAGCATTACTTGTTTTCGCTGATGGATCTATCTATACTGAATCTACAGGTTTCTCTTTCTTCATCCCTGAACTAAATATCTTTTTCTCTGACAAATTATATTTCTTAACTTCATAATTTTCTGCTGAATGCTATGCAATAATCAGTGCTCTTCAGTTTTTATTCTCTTTCAATGCTAACAAAGATATTTTTCTTGAATAATGCAGGAGGGGGTTTCAACCTCCAAAACCCTCCCTTGCATTTTCCACACCTACATAGGTACTTTACTTTACGTCACCTTACTTAAATTTTACTGAATAATATTAGATATACCTACTATCGTACCAATAGGTCGGAGATACACGATTGAGCATAAAACGACATTTTTATAATACGATTAAAATTTGAGCCTGATTTCCAATGTAACAAATGACAGTGGCTTATGATGTAGATACAAATTAAAACCAACACGATTGAGTAAAAAAAAAAGTATTGTGATACTGCCGTAGCCCGTAGGTACTACTCAATAGAACATCAGTACATTCTATATATACGTGCACGCGGCGTGGCTTTTTTCATATTTAATTTCCATGGTGTTTCACAGCAAATCGGGGTATATTTTCGAATTAAACTGCCGAGTGAGTGAATAGCGTTCGAGTTACCCGACTGGGTTTATAGTCGCGACCGAAAGAAGTACGTGTACGTACCTACACTTAAAAATTAAATAATCCAATGTCAAAATATCGGATGTGGCAGCGTCGCTTAAAATATTCTACGCTCAATCGCGTATGATAGGTGTATAAAAAAAAGTTTCCCGCGAAGAGACTGCAGTTTTAATTATAAAATTATATACCTACTTATTGTCGAAAAGGTAAATTGACATAAACGGGTTTTTCCCGGAAAAACATCAGTATAGGGTATAAAATATATTTTACACGTACAATACGATTGAGCACGTTTTTTACTTGGAATTTTTATGCGACGTTGTCATATATTTTTTTAGCACTACTACTATTAACCTTTAGGCGTGTGGCATTTTTCGAAAAAACCTCAGTGCGTCTTGCAAAAAAAAAAAAAATAGGAGCCAGCCTAACCTCCATCATTGGTATTCTCTATATCAAGAAGAAAGAAGAAACGGCACTTACCCTTTGCCTTCGGCTGTCGAGTTGCAAAGCACACGTTAGTTCTAAAGTTGATGCCGACGCTGTGAGTATACGCGTAGGTACTCGTGGACGGTGTTTGAAATGCCGTTTGTACGGTTGTTTGTTCCGCTGTGTAACTGCCGTAAAAGTTGTCGTATCGATTTAAAATTTGGAATTGGTATTTTATGACGATAATTTCCACTTACGTGCATGCACACAGGCACCTACATAAGGTAGGTACTCGAGGGCAGTGCAAATGCCACCACTGAACTCATAATTCGGTAAGTTTTTATATAATGAGTATATTAGATATTATCAATACGAGTGTTAGGTATATATTACTGTGTATGCCTACTGTGTACCTATATCGTATGATTGTCGTAGAAGTAGGTAAGTACTGTCTTTATTAAGTATACAAAATGCTTCGTCAACTGGATCTTGTCAAGGTAATGTAAAAATATTAGTGTACCTACCTATATAAGTAGTGATATTTACAAAATAGAAATACATTTAAAATTTACAACCGTAAATGGTCAGATCAACTATAGTATAGCTATATAGTAGTATTGAAATAATTACAATAAGCTTAACACCGTTTTTACTTCATATACACATATAATCAATGGTGTTAGGTATGCCGTATAATATTTTGTTATTTTGTTATCAGCTACCTATCGATTATAATAAATACGGTTAATATAATTTTTGATTGATTATTATTATTTTTTTCGTTATTCACGAAGGACAACGGGACATGCCTACCTAAATATAACAGATTTACCATTTACCGAAAAATAATTATTTCATTAGTCACTACATTCACCAACATCGTTAAAAACAGCGGCGTCTTGGCGACTGGGCCCTCAAATAATTGGGCTCCCTCGATATTTATTATTAGATATTAATTTCATTTTATCCTTAAATCAGGATATTATTTTATATTTTAAAATGCATTGTAATATAATATAAATTATATATACCTATAGTGAGTTGTTACTGCTTAAGAGTTAAAACGGTAAATTATAGGTATAATATTAGTTTAAATGCCATAAAATAAATATGAGATTAAAATATATATTATTATTCTTTTTAGAGGATGCCCACACCAACGATTTTCAGTAGCAAAAACATGTCCAAGAAAATACCCTATAAAGTGATTTTAAAGTTAACACACCTATTATAAAATATATAAAGAACTATATTATTTTGAAGATGATATCATCGGCGTTTTGTAAAATATAAATTAATAAAAAGTTTATGTTAACTAAAAAAGTAAAAATAAAGTTTTTGTACATACAATATTAAACAATATAGGTAGTTAAAGTATCTACCGTAAAACACCGATGAGATAGTCTCAAAATTATTGTCATTTATATATTTTATAATAGGTGTATTTCCTTTAAAGCAATTTTAAATTGCATTTTAGTTTGTTTTTCCAAAATATATTTTTGAACAAATATCGTTATTATATATACAACAAAAATCGATACGGATATGAGATTATTTAGTACTTTTAGATTACTTTTATAATGTATTTTAACGTTCCTTTTAAATTGTTAAATTAAAATTTTTCAATCAATGTCTTAAAAATTGCCTATACAGAACCCCTTAAAAATGAATGCTGTGGCGTACCTATTCTTAAAAGTGAAAAATATTAAACTATATACCTACTAATATAGATATAGAAGTGTAATGTTTATTAAAACCGGGCACTATAAATTGTTTACGAAGTTCGGAAAACAATATATGTATACCTATAATATATTCTGTACAATGTTGAATGGACATTTGAGAAACCATCTGATAAAATAATACAAAAAAATAAATATATTAATAAAAAATCAACTTTTCGTAACTAATTACGAGTGTTTAAACAATATAATAACTATATTAATAATAAATTATTTTAATAAATAAATAATTCATAAAAAACAATCATAATAAAATATGATATAGTAATATGACCAATTATTAGTCATTTTAAAAATGCATATAAATTTGTTCAATTGTTAGATTTTGATTTTTCTTAAAATTGTCTAAAAATTACCTATATAGAATCCCTTAAAAACGGCCTCCCTGACATCCTCCTAAGCGTATAAGAGATTTGACATTAATTTATAAACAAATACCTAAATAAATAAATATAAATATTTTATAATTATATTATTTTCATTTATTTAGCCGACTAAGTAAAATGTAGCCTGGCTGCCACTATTAAAAATATATAATTATTTAAAATACTCATCACTAGACATCACGTTACCACGTAAGACATATCGTAGTAAAACATTAAGCCTTTGGGTATTTATATAATATTATACATCATGTATAATATATGTTTCAATTTTATTACGTGAATAGGTAAGTACGTGATATATTATTATTGTTCTGAATGTTGTTTACAATTCGTATTAAAAATTATCGGATCCATCACAGCGGAGAAATCAAAATATATTCCAACAAAAATAAATTTAATTTCGAAAAATAGTAGTAAACACATACCTATACATAAGTACATATACCCAGTAAAGTAATGGTATTAGTATTAAAAATCTAGTCACGAAACACTTTTATCATCTAAAATTTAAAAAAAAAAAAAAAACAAATTTTTCATAATATATGTAACGATGTTTTCGTAAACATTGTCGACATCGCCTTCGGCCGGTAACTTTTTTGCCAATCACCGCTTCAAGACTCACACAGTCAAGTTTTATTCCGTTTTCACTTTCTTTCATTTCTTTTTAACACGCACGTTGTGTAGAATAGTATTATATACATTAGTTTATTGGATTAAAAGTTTCCAAATGGAAAACCGGTTCCGAATACTTTACACTATTACATATTATAGGTTTATTATGGGCTTCGGCTATGACTATACCAGTCATACTGATCATGTTCTGTGATAATATGACTATAACTATCGGTTACAAAAACTATGATTGGAAAACGAAAACGCATAATACAATAATATGTAATAACTTACATTATAAGTAATAAATAATAAGTTAAATAATAATAGGTGCAGTGAAATTTATCCATATGTAGGTATATGACCGTGTTTAAAAATGGTCAACACAATATATTATTGTAGTAAGTAAATGATAAAATATGTATATTATATTATATGCTACATGTAACAGTCAACTGACCATAAAATTGTTCCGAATATTACAAACTGCATTATAATAGTACACTAGTACACCTATACCATTGATTATATTATATTATATATAATCATTGATTGTACCTATAAAATGCACGATAATACTATTTAACTATAAATTATAAATTAGGTATCAAATAAGGGTAAATTATAAATAAAACTAATTATTAATTAAAATACTACAAAAACTATATTAAAACTTGTGAATAATGCATGCTACAAATTACAATGTTTTGGAAATGTAAAAATATTAAAATAAGTACTACCTAAAAATCACTTTAAAATGTATAAAAATAATAACACGAGAAAATCTATTTTATATTTATTAATATTTTTAGATAATAGCATTAATTATATATAGGTAATGTAATTAATCAATGGTAATAGGTACAGGATTATAAGTCATAATATCTAAAAATTGATATTTTGTTAAAATACATGAAAATAAATTTAAACTTTTCGGAGAATGCATTATTACAAGTTAGTATTAGGGATATAATAAATATTCTGGAATAACTTTATCATACATTGAAATGCTAAATGTTTCTATAATAAAGATAAAAATTGAAAAACTGAATTATTATATTTTGCCAATTTGATGCGTTTTTGGGGTAATTTTGTACGGGTGTAAAGTTACCCAAATCATAATATATATTAAATAAATATTTAATATGAATATATTATTTATATAATAATATTTTTAACATTATTATTACTTTAATATAATATTACAGTAGAACCCCTCTCGTCTGCTCTCGGCTGGTCCACCACTCCGGTTGATCCGACCATGTTTGAGCCACTCGTTTTTTTGTCGTTGTGCATGTTTTTTTTACTGTACCTGTGCAGTTTTTAGTGCTTACTATTCGTTTATTTTACGACAGTGTACTTTTATATTCGTTACAGTATTTTTTTTCTAAGTAATTTTTACTAGAGGCTTATCCTAAATTTGTACAGTATTAATGTATATGTATAGTAAATTATATAATATAATATATTTTTATCCGTATTCTGTATTTTCTGATAATTCGATCTTTTTTGTGTTCCGACCATAACCTCAGTCTCAAAAGTGACGGATTAGAGAGGTTCTACTGTATTGATGTATTGAAATAATCAACAAGTTGTTGACATTTATTTAGGTCATTCTTTATTATTAGAAATGGGGCAAGCCAAAAAACAAGTTAAATAATACGTACAAAATAAAGAAAACATGCAATTAATAAATGTTTGAATATAAAGAGAATATAAAAACATTTTATTATAAAGAAAAGGAGGGGTCACTATTTGCTTTTCACATGAGACGGACTAAAGGAGAATTTAAAAATAAATGAAGAGCAGGGAGTATAAAAAGGGACAGAGAAGCGAGTGGTATGGGCAGGAACTCTGAAATTTATAAGGGATCCAGTAGTGAGAATCAATTTTTGAAGAGAGAAGATTGGTTATAAAGTACAGATTAAATGCATATTGACAGTCCGCTAAAGTATCAATATTCAGGACACGTAGAACAGAAGTGTAATCGTAAAGAGGATGAGGAATATTTAATCTGTAGACAAAATTAGATAGGAATTTTAGCTGGACTCTTTTAATTATAGCACTGGAACTAGCAGTGGAGGGGTCCCAGAGAATACTGCCGTATTCAAGGATCAAACGATCCAAGGCATAGTAAAGAGCTTTGAGGGGTGATAGTAGATGGAACTTAAAAGAGGATCGAAGAATAAAGCTAAGAACCTTTAATGCTTTTTATCAAATCTCTTCAATATGTTTAATTGGAGAAAGGTCATGGGTGAGTATGAAGGATAGTCAGATAATTTAATAGGAGTAATATATTAATCATATATTTCTTATATTAATAAGATAAGAAAAACTAATTCGGGAGCGTGAGTGATAAAAATGAAAAACTGAACATTTAGAGATGTTCAGAGAGAGGTCAAATAAAAGAGGCAAGAACTAGCTGTCGTAGTTGAACGATCCGGTCTGAAACCATGCTGTTCATCGACGAGAATATGGTTAAGGGTGAGTCGAATGGAGTTAAGAACGATATATGGTTTCAAAAACTTTAGAGAGGTGAGAAAGGTTGGTAATAGGACAATAATTAGAGAACATTTTTGGATAACTGGATTTAAGGATTCGAGTAATGGAACCCATTTTGAGAGTAGTAGGGAACAGCAGAGTCCATGGATTTTTAAAATAATAATAATAATAATAATAAGATAATTATTTTTAATTATTAATAGTTTATAAGATGTTAAGTTCTTGATTTTTTTTTCATATGAAATTAAATTGTTTAGTTTGGTTTGATTTTTATCGTCAATAAGTTTAGTCAATTAACTTTTGATACATTTTAAAGTAATATTATTTATAAATTTATTATTTATTTATTATTATAAAGTAATATTTTTACCTAATAAGAGGATAGTAAATATTTTCAATAACAAAAAATAATGTTTATGTTTTTAAAATAATAGGTGAATGACAACATTGTACCAGAGATGAAATTCAATTCAAAATAAAGTATTATTAATACTGGTGCAAAGAAACCACAACCCATGGGTAACTTTGCACCAAAATTAAAAATGCTTTATTATTTTTATTATTAAAAGTAATTTTACTATGGGTACCAGTAAAAGTTTCAAACTTCCAACTAAAATACTTTTGATTATATGTAGGTTTTAATAAAAAAAAAAAAAAAAAAATATTAAAATTTGGTGCAAATGTTACCCCATGTACAGTACCGATTCTACATATAATATGTATATTATGGAAATGAGTAAAAATAAGATATATGTATATTGAATCTATATACAGAGATAATTTTATTTTTATTCTTATACGTGTAGGTGTAAGTATACCTATGTAGATACTTTATATTTAAAAATAAATATAATATAGTTTTCATTATAGTTTTAGCCGTTAATCAATATAAATTAACGATTATTCAAGCTATTTGATAGTGAAAATATTAATATTTGTCGTCAAATATGCTTGTAATTAAAAAAATAGAGGGAACTTAAATGTATTTTAAATCACCAAAATAGTAAAATTTATTTAAAATACATATAATCTTAAATGTTGTACCTAATAGGTACAATGGACACAATTTAAATTTTGAATTCTGCAGATTTTCCTAACAGCACACGAGTGCTCGGGATATGAATGGGGCATTGTCTTTTTTATGTTTTCTATTGTATCATATCTTACGAATATCCTTTGGATGTAAAAAATTAAGTATCTTATGTAGGCTATCCACAAGATATACAAGCACATACAATTTGATGAACTATAATTTACCATCCTATAAATATCCAAGATTGGTATTTTTCATTTCTACATATTGGGCATCCTATGGATATTATTTTGATGTCTTGTGGAGGTTTCTGATTGGATGTATATCATAATATTATATATAAACGGGATGTCCAAAAGATGCACATTTTTTTTAATGTCCTGCGGAGGTGGACATTAGAGGTCTTATGGATGTCTTAATGATGTCATTTACAGGTTGCCCGTTTACGTCTAGTGCCCAATTCAAGGCATCAGTAGGATGTCCAAGGGATTTGTTTGTGCTGTTAGGATTACTTCTAATTTCTAATATGATATGGGTATGTGCTGTAGGAATTACATTTTGCATTAGGAAAGTTATATAGGTATGTTGGAACTTAGAGTATTAGAGAACAAATATATACGTTATATACTTTTATAAATTCCTATGAATAAGTTATAATAACTAATGAGTAATGCGTATACCATAGAGTAATGGTAGGGACCTTATTGGAAATTAGCCAATAAAAGTAGACATACAATATAATATATTATATTTTTTAAGTAGGTATACATACATTCTACATTCTATCAGCTATCTGGTATAATCTGGTGTCCTAGTATTATAAATATATACCTATACGAGTATTTATACTATTTGAATTGATAGATAGGTTATATAATTATTAATAACAATATAAAACATTCGTTAAGTTTCTAACAAATAAATCACGTTTTTATTAAAATTATTTCATTTTTATTGTTCGATAAACATAATTGATAATATTAATTAAATACTTACCTGTACGAGTATGGTAACAATAATTCAATATAACTACAATAGTAGGTACCTACAATATAAATTGTAAACTAATTTCCAAAGAAAAAGAAAATATTATTTCATAAATTTTTTTTTTTTTTTTTTATAGATAAGTAGGTATCCAATCCATAGGCTTCTACAAAAAAATTTTTTAAAGTTGTATTTAAAATAAATTGTTTATAGTATTTACTTTATTAGTATATTAGTTATATTGCAATATAATATATAGATTATAGGTACTTGTGATTTGTAGTTTAACGTTGAAAACAATATTTGCTTGGAAACATTTGAAATAAGAAGTCATTTTAATATAAATTTTCATTACCTATTATTATAATAATAATAATTATTATTATTAATTTTCTAGCGTAGGTACCTAAGAAAATATTTTGATTTTGGTAACAAAGTACGATAATAATTTGTACCCCATTTATCAGATACAAAATATCGTAGATTTTATTATTTTGTAAAATTTAAAATACTAACTGCATACAGTTACTATAGATAGTTATAATAATTATTATGCACAATAATCTAAAAAATCACGTGGGATGTCGAAGCGAGCATTAAAAGGAGAACAACATAATATAATAATAATAATAATAACAGCTATTACAAACCAGTATACTTATAAACACTTACTGTAAAAAAAACCCATGATTCAACAACATGAAACAGATGGATATACAGCTTAGCGGATTTAATTAACATAAACGTAAAAACACTTTCTTTGTTTCTTTTGGCATAATATCCTCTTAAGACCAAAAATTTTGTTCGTGTAAGGACCGAAATAACTATTTTAGGGTTGTGTATTTTTTTTTTATCAAACTTTCTTTAATAATTGTCCCATACATTTTTAAGTACCATTACAGTGCATGTTTTTTGTTCACGTATGACATGAATCACGTGAATATGAACCTTGAATGAATTAATTTCTCGAAAGTACAAATAGTCAATAGAATATCATATTAATATATACCTATTATACCAGATACCTATCTGTATATGCAGTTTAAAAATATTATTATGTTCAACACTTGTCTGTTCAACTCAGCTCAAGGCTGATTGTTCATATTATATACTTACGAAATAGATAGTAAGTATATAATATTTAATAAATTTAGATAAAATTGATTTATTGACACATTATTTAAGGATTTCGTGAAATTACATCGTTATACTGCAGGTGTATAGGCAGTTTGGGGAGCTACGGGTATGTTTTAGCATCTTGCAGAGTACATACTATTTTCATATTTTGACCATTAAAATCTTTATAAAAAAAATTTTAATTAGGTGTTCGTAAAAAAGATTGTTATAAAAAAATTTTCATATACCTACTCGTATTATTGTACTTTTCACCAATTAAGATTCCTGTAACATAATATACTTACTTCGTAATTGTTAATCCTAATATTTCTATATTAACACAATATATCTAGATAGATATTTGCGGAATATATATTTAATTTTTGCAGACCAGAAGGTATTCACGATGTATGTACGCCACTAACTATAGTGAATTGGTACAGAGAGCAATGGAACACGATTCTTATCGATACGGTTACATCTTTCAAGATCGATTGTAGTTACCTTATATGACAGGTACTACTATTATGTCATATTGTGCGCGAAATCGGATATCAGTATATAGACTGCACGTCAGTGATATGCGGATGAATACATAAATAATGTAAATAGCCCGAGCAATAACTTCTACCATTGTGCGTGTAATATTATCGAGTAAGAAGTAGGTATAGGTGTAATACTCATAGTACCTATAGTTATCTAGTCATAGGTAGGTTAGGTATAACTGGTATAACTGTATAAGCAACACAAACATTTAAACTAGCTGTTTTAATTCATTATTATATACCTAATTATAAAACTATTTTAATATCAATTTTTTTTTTTTTTTAGTCATTCGTCGTTTGCGCAATATAGGCATTACTATATCATCGTGTTCTTAAATTAATCGATCAAATTTGTGGCGTTATATTTTAATGGTGTAGGTTTTATTTTATCAAAAAAGAAAACAAAATAATACTAATACCAATAATGAATATTATATGCGTGTGCTCAAGGTAAATAAAATAACGATCTATTAGCTCTCAATAAAAATTGATATCAGGTATACTTCTACTTAATAGGTCTTATTTGGAATTACATAGTTAGACTTACTGGAGGTCTGAAGTCCGAAGGGCTTAAACAGATTCTTTGAGACAACAAACTTTGTTATTTATCATATGGGATTTATTACTGTAACTAAATTCCTATTAGGCATATACATCTTGAGAAAGTAAAATCCCTATAGGACCTATATATATAGGTTAGTAATAAAGATTTATTCGTAATAAAGATTATGATAATTTGATTTTATGAAAAATCATTGAAATATGCGCTTCTATATTTACTCTAAAACTTTCACCTCGTCTATAGTTGCAGCTTTTTTTTTGTAGTTAATTTCAAACGAACAGTTTATATTATAATGTATAACATTTAGGCAGGCGTAAGTTTACGTAACGGCTACTTGCAATAGGAATTTATTAGATGTATAAATTAGGAATTCCGAACTATCGGCATTGGACTCATGAATAATTAGCAACACATAATAGTCAAGTCACATTGAACAATGACATGTTCATTACAATTTATAACGCTATTAAACAGTTCCATCGGTTTACCATACTTTTCTGTTATTTGTTTAAAACAAAAATAGTACATACCAACTTACTATATTATAATGTATTGGATGTGGACTGTCGGACCACCTGACCACATTAAATAGTGGTAGGTATATGTTTAAAAAAAATAAAAATAAAAATAAATCACCGTATATATTAAGATATTGACATACCAATAGTGGCAAGTTAATTAGGAATATTTTAAAAGGACCGATGGACAGATCGACAAAAAGAAAACAAAACGAAAAAAAAAAAAAAAAATTACGATTTATGTTACCAAATAACGAAATATTTGTTTTACATTTTGTTAATTTTAAATTTTTACGAAAATTTGTATCATATTAAAAAAAATATTTATATTTTAAACACACGAAAGTGTTAAAAATATTTTTAAAATACTTTATTATAAATATGTTGAAATACATATGTATATAAATACTTTAAAACATTAATACTAATACTATAAGAACTTAATTTACGATTCCTAATCTCTAAAAAATATAGTGTTTTTATGTACTTTATCTAGTAAAGTACACCCTGTGGAGGGGGCTAAGAATACCTCCACGGTTTCCTCATGCCTGTCGTAGAAGTCGACTAATTGAGGTTGCGTCAGGTTGACAGCCGGCATAAAACTTGTCAAAAAGTATGAGAAGTCTTAATAAGAATATAGGCGAGTTTTCCCATCTCGGATGTTCGCGGGGAAAACAAAATTGCGTACTTGGGTGTGGAGATAGCCTAAGGGA
>JAIPRL010002416.1:0-60433 GCA_025469235.1 Pemphigus obesinymphae | reverse complement strand
ATAAACTTTTATACTCTACCCAATCCTCCCTCTCTCTGTTTTTCTGCCATTTCTTAAACTGTATTTTTTTCTTTGATATTATCTCCTGTACTTCTTCTGTCCACCACCATGTTTGCTTATCCTGTGGCATATTACCTTTACTCACGCTCACGACTTCCTTAGCAACTTTTTTAACACCCTCTGCTACCTTTTCCCACATTTCGTTTATATTCCCTTCTATGTTCCACATCCCTGTCCCAATTAGCTTTCTTATAAATACTTTTTCATTTTCACCCGTTAGTTTTTTACCACCTATAAATCGGTTCCACTATATTTTTCTTTTTGTCTTTTTTTCTCCAGCCTCATTTCTTTCTACATACCCATACCCTCCATGCACTCTATCATAATCTATTCTATCACAGCCTACTTGTCCATTCATATCCCCACCAATTACAATATTCTCATTTCCTTGTACTCCTTGCATTACTTCATCCATCTCTTGCCAGAACCTTTCTTTCTGACTTTCCTCACATTCCACTTGTGGAGCATACGCACTTACTATATTTAACACCTTATTTTCTAATATTACTCTCACTAAAATAACCCAATCACTTTTTCTAATCACCTCTACCACTTTTCCTTTCATTTCTTCATTTAATATCATTCCCACCCCATTCCTTGTACTAGTACTTCCGGAATATATGGTTTTATACCCCTCACCAAATTCTCTTGCTCTCTCCTCTTTTCACTTTGTTTCATGCACACAACAAATATTCACATTCCTCCTCTTCAAAACTTCTGCTAACTCCCTACTCCTACCTGTCAATGTTCCTACATTCCACGTACCTACTCTCACTTTGAACCTATCCTGCGTACTCAACTGCGAATCTAACCCAAAACACTTTGGTGCTTTCCCTACACCATCGACATCACGGTCGTTGGGTAGACCCACACATATAACTGATGGAACGGTTACCGCAACCGCTGTCAGGCTGGTACTGGTCACTTGGTCCCTTAGGCTATCTCCACATCCAAGTACGCAATTTTGTTTTCCCCGCGAACATCCGAGATGGGAAAACTCGCCTATATTCTTTTTAATACTTTTCATACTTTTTGACAAGTTTTATGCCGGCTGTCGACCTGACGCAACCTCAATTAGTCGACTTCTACGACAGGCATGAGGAAACCGTGGAGGTATTCTTAGTCCCCTCCACAGGGACAATATATATATATATATGTTTATAATATGTATGTATATACTAATGGAACCAACCTTGCATGCTTTCATACTTCTCAAAAATATATTTTTTGAATAAAAAATGTAGTATTGTGGTAAAAAAAAAAAAATATAATTTACTTTAAATGTAAACATTGAACAATCAAAGTATTAAATATTTAATAAGTACTGCATGCAATTGCATTAAACTTTTTCGATATCCACATTATTTTATATGTCGTATGTTTGATTAAACATTATTTGGTTTTCTTACATATTCTGTAGAGAATTTTTGTTACACAAAACACCTTACACTTCTACCCACTTCGTCCATTCAAACTTGATCCTGTGTTTCATATCCTTTTTGAAGCTCCTATCTTTCTGTATAATGAACCTTAAATACTTGAAACTCTTTTAATATACCCCCTTCTCGACTTTATTTCTTATCTTTCCCTATTCTCTCTGAGTTTCCTTTCTCCAAAGGATTACTCTAATTATTCTATTTTACCCTTAATAATCCTTAGTTTTTTAGTTTCAAGAGTATTCATCCAAACTTCAAGTCACTTCCTCAAAAATGCCTTCTATGAGCATTATAATATCTGTAAACAGCGTGTACCATTGTACTTCACCCTGTATAATATTTTTATCCCATCCATTACTAAAAAAATAGGCAAGGACTCAAAAGAATACAGGAGAACACTCCCACTCTGATCCTAAAATCCTCAGCTTTTCTATACGGATTCCTCACTCTTATACTGGCCCTTTCATATATATATATATTATGTTCATAATTGCTAATTCATACGATGATGAAAAGCCTTGTATTCTTTTTTCAGCCTTATTTCTGCCTCCAAATATATACTTTCCATGCACTCATTATAATCTATTCTATCACAGCCTATAAGTCCATTCATATCCCCACCAATTACAATAATCCTCAATTCCTTGTACTTTATGGATTACCTCATCTGTCTCTAGCATGATTCTTCTTTCTGGCTTTCCTAACATCCCATTTGTGGTGCATATACACTAACTGTGTTCAATATCTTATCTTCTAACACTTCTTTCACCATAATTACTTTATATATTTTTCTATTCAACTTTTCCACTTTTCCTTTAATTTCTTATTCTAATATCACTCCTACATCGTTCTTTGTACTAATACTACCTGATAATATGATTTTATACCCTAACTAATTTCTCAATTTTACACTTTGTTCTTACATACAACAAATATCCACACTAATCCTCCTAAAAACTTCTGCTCATTCCCAGCTCCTGTCTATCAATTTTTCTACATTTCACGTATCTACTCTAATTGTTAGCCTATCCTGCGTACTCATGTGCGATACCAACTAAAAATAATTTGGTGTTTTCTTTACACCGTCGAAATTACAACTATTGTGTAGACTCGCACGTATAACTCTTAAATTATTACCTTATTTTATCTTTTAGGCTATCTCCACACCCAAATATTTAATTTATTCTTATTCGTTTTCTAAGTGAACATGGCATATGGAAAACTTCGTGTATATACTTTTTAGAACTCCTCATATAGTAATATTATTGTGAAAAATTGTTAGCTAGCTGTGGATTTGATGCAACTTCAATTCATCAACTTCTACAACAGTCATGAGGTAACCGTGATGATATTCTAACCCTTCTTTAGAGTAATATAGATAATGGATATTGATTGAAATTATAAAAATATTTCGAAATATACATATTAGTTATTTGTAAATGTAAACATATCACTCATAGTCTCAATATTATCTCAATTATCGATATTTATACACAATTAATTACATTAAAATAGATTATAATTATTAAATTAAAGATGATATAAAATGTCATTATATTATAATATTTCATTAAACAAAAAATATATTATCACCCTAAATTCCTTAAAATAAATTTATATATATGATATTTTATAATGAAAAAATCTGAGAACCACTTTGGCATGTTGATTATGATAATGATGACGAATATATTGAATTTGAAGGCAATGATAAATCACTTCTTTCTAAATAAAAAAAAAAACGATTCTGAGCAAAGCTTCGGTGGATATACTTGAAAATTACTGTAAATTTTAACAATAATGTGATAATATTAAATAATATAATAGAAAAAAAAGTTGAAAAAAGTGCAAAAAAATATTAGAATTTAAAAAGGACCGAATCGAGAGCTCCGTGTGAGAAAACACCATTGACCGGAAATTAGAATTCGTGAACAGTTGTGATATATAAAAAAAATTTACCTTATGAACGATAATAGAACAAAATCGTTTAATTTCAATTTGATATAACTTTAAAACCAAGTTTGACCGCCAAGTTCTGAATTTTTTTCTGCCACCATTATTTCTTTGATAAATACAAAAACGTATTAAAAAAAAAATTAATAAATAAAAATTTTAATACTGTATTAAATTTTTAGTTCTTAAAACCTAAAATTAAGACTATTATGAATTAAATAACTCAAAATTCAAAATTGCTATAAATAGATCAAAATTGGAAAAAATGTCCACATTTTTTATTTTCATAATGTTCAATAAAAAAAAATTAAAATAGCTGTTAAAAATTATTGTACATACCGATTTTTATAATTGTTTGTATACAACTAAAATGGTGTTCTTTAACACTATATTCAATTTTTAGGTCTGAAAAACTAAATTAAGCCTAGTATGAAATAAATACCTCAAATTTACATATTTTTATAAATAGCATAAAAATGAGTAAAAATTTTCGAAAATATTTGACGCAAATACGTTTGTGGTGAAATTGTCATATCTCTAGCAAAAATATTTTCAGAGTTTCATTAAATTTTACCATAGTCCTATTTTCCGATTTTATGCTAATTTTTTGATAGTTTATTCTTACACATTTATCGAAAAAATTAAAAAATCTAAAAATTTACCTATTTAAAGTACGAATTAGATAAAATTTGTTACCGGAAACTCGTTAAGCTTGTACAGATCAGAGTATTCCTTCTGGTATAAATTTTGTACACAGACATAAAAATAAAAAACACATCATCGTAAATCTAATACATTCCTTGCTTTGATCAGAATCTTAAAATAAATAAAAGGATTTTAGTTTATTGAGTTACACAACAAGTTTCAATAATAGACATTCTTTTTATTGCATATTATTAGTATAATTACTATAAACACTAAAATACTATAAATACTATTTTTTATTATTTCCTTCTACACATTATAATTATTATATTATATCACAATAATAAGTTTATAAATTATAATACGATTAAATAAAACAATTTTAAATTAAAATACGGCAACTCAGGATGTATTGGCCTATACAAAAATATTACATGTTTAATTTTTGGATTAAAAGTTTAAAAAAGTTCACAATTTTGGAGAACCTTATCAAAACTTGAGAATTGATTTTAGTGTCAAAATCCGAAAATATATTGAATATATTGTTCCAAAAAATGATTAACATAATAAATAAATTTGTTTTTGAATTTGTTTCACGTTTCAAAACAATCTCATTTTTATTATATTTTAAACAGCTGTTTTAAACGTTATAAACTAAAACCATACGTATTTAAAAAATGTAATAAAATGTAAAGAAACTATTAACGGTTTTTGATATACCCCGTGGGATGAAGTTTCAACTCTACCTATAGCAAGAAATCTTACTTTGTAACTATTGTTTCGACGTAGAAACCGTTTCTGTATATTGTCCATTTTTATTAGGTAACCTAACCTACCTTCTATACTTTGTAAACTTCTTAAATTTATTTTTTTTTAATGTATATGATATAAATTTAAATTTTAAATGTCATTATTATTATTATTTATATATGTACAATTAAATGCTAGGGTCGATATATTATAACATGAAAGTTAACTTTTATCAACTATACTTATGAAGATTTTAAAAATTACTCGCGATTTGAGGTGATTTATACGAACTTGATTAAGGCGTTTGATTGTAATTTAAATTGTTTTTTATAAAAATAATAAATTATCATTATTATTTCATAATACAATTTTAAAAGCCTCTGGTGTTGACAAAACTTTGTTGTCTTGATTCGAGTCTTATTTATCTAACCGTATGCAATGTGGTAAGTTATTTGGTTACAAACTGTATTATACTTCTTAGTTAGTGCAGGAGTTGTTTAGGGGGGTCACCTATCACCCTTATTTTTTTTTTTTTTGTAAAATTGTGTTTATTGATTTATGTATAACTTATTTATAATAAATATAAATATATATTTATATGGTGTAAATTAGATTAATGACTGTAATCTCATACAACGCGACCTTAATAGGTTCTTATCGTATACCAAATCACTTTGTCTTTATTTTAATATTCATAAATGTTCTTATATGACTTTCTCAAGGTGGCTTATCCCCATTATTGGTTCATATCATATTAATGATATACCTATTCTCATTGTCTTCCTTATGGTAACTTCGTTCTAGTTCTAGGATTTTACCTCATTCGTTCTTTAAATCCTGGTATGCATGCTGAAAATATATTTTGTAAGGCATTAAAAGTCTAAGGGTTTGTTAAATATATTTGTTCGCAATTTGAATTTTCTATTTCCTTAAAATCATTATAGTTGAACTTCATTATACCTATTATTGAGTACGGTTCCATTATTCGATAGCCTCTTTCTGCCTCTGACTATCAACAAATTGATTGAACAACTTTGTATATTATTTATGCAAAATCGAATGACCCACTCACAATTATTAATCCACTGATAATAATTTGGGCCTATACTCATTAAAAAATCGTAGGCAATTCGCAAGTAATATCTTCCTACGAAAACTATTTGATGATCTATAGACTCACCTACAGGACCCCAGAAGCGGAAAATGAAAATCATGAATCTATAGGATCTACTATCATGATGGAAGAAATCGAATTAGCAATTAAGGAACTAAAGCGTAACAAAGCCCCTAAAATCGATAATCTAAATGGAGAAATTCTGAAAGCTTTAGAAGGAATTGGAAAGAATGTACTATGTAATATAATAACAAATGCCTATGAAATAGTTGAAGTAAGACTTCGAAAATGTGTAATGATATCTATACCAAAAAAGCAAAAAGCAGAAAAATACGAAGAATATAGAACACTAAGCTTAATATCCCATGCGTTCAAAATTTTTGAAAATTATTGGATAGAAAAGGAAATAGAGGACAATTTAACAGAAGATCAATTTGGGTTTAGAAAGAATAGAGGTACAAGAGAAGTAATCCTATGTTTTAGAACTATTATAGAAAAAATGTTCAGATTTAACAAACCCATATATATATATATATATATATATATTTATATATATACCCTTTGTAGATTTTCATTCGACAATGTTAGAAGGAAAAAACTTTTTCATATTATGGATATAATAGGTATAGTCTTTAAAAATAAAAGACTAATACATAAATTATTTATTAATGAAAAAGCTGTAAAAAAGGTGAATATGACGCATATGAAGAAGCTTAAGTACAAAAAGAGGTAAGACCCGGGTGTAATTTATCAACCACATTATTTAACATATTCATTGAGCAAGCGCTGAAAGATCTGAGTGATGAAGATATAGGAGGGATCAAGATTGGTGGGATTCTAGATCAGATGCTGGGATTTGTAGATAGCAAACAGCGAGGAAACCCTAGAAAGAATGCTTCAAAAAATGAATAACACATTTAAACAAGAATACAATATGAATATTAATAAGAAGAAGACAAAGGTACTAGTTGGTAGCAGACAACAAATAGACGCCAACATAATCATGGAGTGTATTAAGCTGGAAAATGTAAGTAGTTATATATACCTCGGAAACAGGATCACAAGTGACAGGAAAAGTGCACAAGCTAAACAAATGTTTTTCAAAAATAAAAATCTTCTAACCACAAATTCAATAAATACAAACATTAGAAAAACATTAATAAAAACGGTTGTATCGAGTGTGGCATTATATGGAGCTGAATCGTGGATAATAATGAAAGTGGATCGAAGAAAAATAGAAGTTTTTAAAACATGGTACTGGCAAAGGGTCATAAAAATGTCTTGGACAGAACGAGTGACTAATGAAGAAGTGTGTCAGAGGATAAATGAAAAAGATCAATATGGAGGACAATCGTGGAGAGAAGAAAGAAGTCAATAGGACATATCATAAGAAACAATACATGAATAACGACTGTAATTGAGGGAAAACTTGAAGGAAGGCCTGGAAGAGGAAGATCTAGGCAGCCATATATAAAACAAATTATGTTGGATATAGGAAAAGAGTCATATAGAGAATTGAAAAATGTCGCATTCAATAGAGAAGAATGGAGGAGTATTTAATCGTTCAACTAATCTACGGGTTGAAAAAAAAAGACTCACCTACACTACTTTCTAATGTAAATTATTATATTCTTCTCCGCCCTTCTAAATTTCATCAAGGTTTTTGTTTTTCTGTTCTTTTGTGTACAAAAGTGGTACAAACTAGTTATATAACGAATGAGGGTCATGAAATTGACGAACTCTAATATTGGATTTAACTCAAATTGGTTTCTTTCCTAGCATATGTATTTTTATATGTGATATCGTATATAATATATATATATATATTTTTTTTTTATTAATATAAATATTATATATTTATAATATATTTTTTGTTTTGTTTTCCTCATAACTTTTTATCTTGGTTTTTTTTTCATAATTTTTCAATTTACATTTTTATTGTAAATATGATATCTTTTATAAGAATCTGTCTGTTTATTAATAATAAATAAATAATTGGTAACTTCTATTTTAAGACCAAAAGTTGATACCTCTATGTCGTAAAATTAGTTTTAAAATGACTAATTTTGACAAAAACTTTTTTTTATATTGTTTTTGTGTAACTTTTCGGTTAAAAAAAACTATAGGGAAAATTAAATATTTACCTATATAGAGCACATACCAAAATAGTAAAATATATAAATAACACCAAAATAGCTCCTTCGCCAAAATGACTTATGCCAATAAGGTATACGCAGGATGTTTCTAAAAATATATTCTTATAGTATATGAGTAATGTAATAGTCTTTTTTTGACATTATTACGAGTATACGAAAATTCTAGTTTCTATTATATACGCTATAGGACAATAACTTCCCGGCATAAATAAAATATTTATATACGGTTTACGGAAGGTATCATAAATTTGTATAATATCAAATTGCCTTCAAGAGAAAATAATGTATTCATCCAAGCTATCTAATATCACGATGTATTAAATAAGAATATATAATATTACATATTACCATAGTACTTTTAGATACATTTATTTTAATATATTATATTGAATACATCAAACACAAATTGATTTTGATTGTCTGTATTTTTTCGGTAGATCAAAACATCTATCTGGGATTAGAGACATATAGGTGTATCTGTGGAGGGAAAACTTTAAGAGGCAATGTTCCCTTTGATATTTTTTAATTGTATTTATATATATAGGGATTATATCGAAAACGCTTTATTTAAAATGATCTTGGTCCTGTTAAGACACATTTAATAAAAAATTATATAAAATATAAAATGTTATTACTGGGAAAGTGCAAAATGAACTCTTTATGGTACCAATATGAATGAAATTTATATTAAAAACTTAAATACCCGAAAGCCTAAAAACTACTATTTGACTCATTTAATCCGAACAAATGTATAAATTGAATAAATATATTAAAATTCGTAAAAAAGTTTTGAACATACATCATATTTATATATTAGTATGTTTATTTTATTATTTCAGTTCCGTACAGCTATATAGGTATATAAAAATGTCAGTATTTATCCCTTATGCCTAAAAATACTGTTTAGAAAATAGAAAAATTACTTTTCAAAAAAAAATCAATAAAAATTGATTTGCTATAATATAAGGTGATTATCGCACTGCTGAATGTCGACATATTTTATTCGAAATGTTATTTTACTAAAAAAAATTTATAATCAATTAGAATTATTTTTTTTTATATTTCTTGAAATTTAAATGAACACTATATTTTAATGATTTTTTTTTTAAATATATTTTGCAATTTTTTAAGTTGCATTGTTTGTATTTTTTCTACATTTTGGTATTTGTAGAGAACTTTAAAATATTACGAGTATATATTATTATAATGTGTCGAGATAACACAAACCTAAGAAAAAAAATTTCACTAAGCATAGTCAAAATTAATGGCAGTGGAGGTAGGGTAAAAAAATTCATCTTATCCTTCATGAAAAATCTAACGATACGCCTACGTAGGTACATTGTCTATAATTACTTATCTTGATGTTCCATCATATTATGTCCACCAAATTCTGAATTTATGATGTTTTAAATGACTGCATATACCGCTTGTACGCCGAAAAAATATTAACATGATAAAAAGTAGTTTGTACTTTTATTAACATAATTTATATAGGCCATTGATAACTTATATTTACTTATCATTGAATTGCCAAAATTAGGCGAACATTTCACATAGAAGCACGCTTCAAACGCAGTTTGTTTTTTTTTTAAATATAGATACAAAGAATCAAAACCAATAGTGAAATATATGGATTTTTATTTGCAATTATGGAATCAATGCCATTATGGATGCTTCATCGGAGCGTATCGTTTTGAAATAACAATTTTGAAAATCGTACCGTCAAATACCAAATACATTATAGAAAAAATAACTAATTTAATAGCATAATATATTTGAAACGATATTGTTCATAGACCATGTATACCAACCGAGTGAACCATCAAACCATGCATTTCTCTTTTTATTATTTCATTAGTCTAATATATATGTGCGTCTATATGTAGCTCCGGGAATACATTATTTTTATTAAAGATGAACTGAACTACAAACTGTACTATATACCTACGTTACCTACAAAGTTCACGATGAAAACCTTATGTAGGTTACATTTTTATATTGAACAGTCTGTGTGTTATACTAAATTATATTACAACTTTACGAAGAAAAATATTTTTTCTCTGTTTAGATTTAAAATGAGTATAATTTACTAGGTACCTATATTGGTGTACGAAAAAAATTTGGTAAACAGCATAATATCTACAAAAAAAAAAAAAAAAAAATCACCCTTAAAAACAACAAATAATTATCGATAATCTTCTTAATTTTAATTTTCCTAAAATAGATATATTTAGTCGGAATGATCTGTGTCGAGTCATACTTTTTTAACTTATAATATTTTTAAACTTATCGTAAAATTAATGCTTACAAAATGACGTCATTGTTTAATACACAGTTACGTAAATATAATGGGCATTATGGAAAAATTATGATTTTTAAAATTGAATTACTGACGTTTAAATTAAATTTTCAGTAAAAATTCGTATTACCAAAATTTAAGAAATATAATTTCTCTGAAATTACCTGGGGGTATTTTTGTGAATGATATTCTAACAATAATAAGTTATATTAGTTAAAAAAATTTTAATAAATTTGAAAGGCATAAAATTTTTTATCAAAGAAAATTTTACAAATGTTGAAGTTTACAAGCTTCAATATATTCTCAAAATTTTCAATTGTTTATATTGTATATACCTATGTTTCAACTATAAATTTAATCTAAACTTGACAATTTGTATTTTGAGCA
Organism: Pemphigus obesinymphae; assembly: GCA_025469235.1. Lineage (NCBI taxonomy): Eukaryota > Metazoa > Arthropoda > Insecta > Hemiptera > Aphididae > Pemphigus > Pemphigus obesinymphae. Next base: position 49,633 of record JAIPRL010002416.1, on the reverse strand, counting down.
GCATAATATTTTCTGTATACCCTATTAAATAGACAAAAACACCAAACATCTTACATACTATAAGTAAAGTATAACATTAAACGTGATTTTAATAATATAAACCATTTCACTGTTTTATTTCTATTTAATTTTATTTGGTAAATAATACGATTTAGATTTTGATGATTAGATAATGTGGGACCGGGAACGTAAAATATTAATGCGTGTACTTGGTCACTAATGTTATGTGTGCCCATCACCACCTAACGCTAAAAAATACCGAAATAATTGATAATTTTTTATGGTATGTATTTAAAACTATGAATGAAACTTACATTAAATGTTATCTAAAAAAATGGTAAAAAATAAAATATTTTCTATTCGTAGTACACGGTAAATATAGGACACTAATAATTAAAAATAAATTACAGCAATTACAGCAATACAAATATACTAATACATATGGTACATAAAATAAGACAATTTTAGCAATTTGGCTCACTATAGGTATAAGGTTTTACAATAATTCAAATATTTATACAAATTGCAAGTGGCTATTTCAGTAGATTTTCACCATAATTAAATAAATACGTATTATAATATAAAAATGTAAATTAGGTACACGTGGCTATTTAAGCTGATATCTATTTAATATTATACACAGAGGTAAATTGATTAAACGAGGCTATTCGAGGCCTTTTTTAAAAAAATTTTTGTAAACTTAAATATCCAATTGAATGAAAAAAAATTATATTCCATGGTGTATATTATATAATGGATGTATAAAAACAACATACGTGGCATACTTATGCCATTATTATTTTAATTCACAAGCAGATAATAGTTATTACATAATATGTGTGTGTATATGTGGCTGATCGACAGTGGTGTCATCGTGACTGAAAAAATATACATTTCTGTATGACGGTGATGAGAGTTGGAGCAATTAAAAGCGGGTTAATTATTGAAGTCATTCAGCACCCGTGTTATGGCTATTCAGGCCTCAAAATTCATCATTCGTAAAAATCAAACTATCTGTAATTTCTTATCTCCTAAAACAACTCTTGTTATTCGAAAAATAAATTCGATTTAAACACCGAACCTTAATGCACTTTCCGTGCCATATTATTATATTAGTATTTAATTTGCTAGACTGAATAAATTCAATATTTATATTCAAAATATTTATAGTTTTTCTATTTGATGTTTTTTAATAATCCTTGTACACAAAGATACTTGAATTTTTGTAAATGATAAACAAGGATGACCAAAATTGTATTGTTAATAATTTTTCCATAAGCTATGCAATATAATGATGTTAATACTAATAATAATATGCATAGCTCATAATAAATTTGATATATTGAGTAAAAAAAAGTTACAGTGTTGATATAATGTATAATTTTTAATTTGATTAGGGCAACTACAAGCCGTTTGGAAACCACTGTATATTTTATTGTAATCTAAGCTTTCTTCTACTATTTTTGATAATGTGTAAATATTTTTTTCATATTTATTATTAACAATTTATTACTTGCAAACTATCCGTTACAAATAATAAAATTAAAAACACATAGCAATATTTTTACGTGTATCAGTAATACTGAATAATACTCAACAATTTTTACAAATCAAAAAATTTAATTTATAATAATAGTAAACAAAATTTTAAGATAACTTATTGGTCCGTTATATCGATTTCGGTATATCAAGATTTTAAAAAATAAGGTATTCAAACAATAATTTACAAAATGTATATATTTTTATTCTAAATTAATTTATAACAATACGGTATTGTCTTTAAGTAACTCAACAATTAAAGTATTGAAATCGCATTCCAAAGGGAAGTACCAATGGTAGGTTAAACTAATCAGTGTAATCACCTTGTAGATTATTCTAAAATTCTAAGCTGTTATTCGAATATTAATTTTGAAAATATCAGTTTTAATCGTTTTAAATCTATTTAATTATAAAAACAATAAAAAAGTTTTTCATACATCTTTTATTTTAGTTATATATGTGCTATAACATAACTCTACAATTATTATTTATTACCAATCAGTCATATTAATGTCTCTAGTATTATAAATCATAAATATTAGAATTTTCATTACATATTTAATAACCTAATAATAATATGATGATACTTTCAACTAGTGCTTAAAACCAGTAACTAGTTTTTCACGAAAATCGGTTAAAAACACCTTTATTGTGAACCGAATACCGCTTCCGGGTTTTTATTTTTAATTCTAAGAAGCGGTCATCGGTCATCGGTAACCGAAAACTATATTTTGGAGTTTTAAATTTACCAGTTATCGTTTTATGTTATTACCGGTAATTGTATCGAAACAGATAACCCATGTTGAAAGTAGTAAAAGAATTTCAAATTAGGTGCAAAAACGGGTTCCGGCAATGTTGTATATCATCAGGATAAGGGGGATATAAGAAAGATAAAGGGGATAAAAAAGAAAACAATAAAAGTGCAAGGTGCTTGCAAGATTTTATTATTTTTTTTTTGGTGGGGGGGGAGGGAGTGGTTCTTGAACAAGGTTTAATAATAAAAAAATATATAATAATATAAAATATAATATAATAAATAAAAATTTAATATTACCATGCAATATTGAATTTAACCTTACAACATAATGTTGTATCAAACCTTCCAGAAATTTTCAAATAAAGTTGACTGAAAGGTTTAGCAACATTTGATCCAATTGAATTTAATGCTTATTTTATGTTTATTTAATGAATAATATAACATTGAAAGATTTCATATAAGGTTTAGTAAATATTGCCAATTTATAATATAATATTTAGTTTATATACTAATAGTAGGTATGTGTGCTTATTTGTTAAGCTTTAGGCAAACTAATTACCCTCTTCCGTCCAAGAAAAATTCTATGTACGATAATAAAGATTTTTTTTGTATAATGTAATTTTTTATAATATTTTATAATATGATAGTAAGTATAATGTTTAATATTAATAATAATAACGGCAGTACGCCTAAATTTCCTTTATAATTGGGCGTCTTAGGTAAAAGTGACATTGGAGAGAACCAGTCTATCACCTATTATTCGTCGAAGATGTAACATTTATCCACATAATTTGTAGCAGTTTGGTTCAAACTATAATGATGATATAACTTCTATAAATTTATATTATATTATATGTATATAGTACTACATATTTGGCCTATACTTAAAATCCCCTAAAATATTACTATATCGGTTACTAACAATCATCATAATATGCGGTCAACCTCGTGTTAAAATTTAATGTCTTAAAATCTAATATCTACTCTTTTATGATGAATATAATATAATTAATTACATTTAACATTACTATAAATGGTCTGAAATGTATGAAAAGTGTTTTTAACTATATTGAATCAATATAATAGCACCATATAATAATTATATATTTCAATTTAATTGTTACAATATTGTATAAAAATAGTTGAAATATGTGTGTGCTATTTTAGTAATATTTTCAAGACACTTTGATAATATATCTATGACAGAGAAATACAGTATTAAAACAATATTGTTGATTTCATATTGTAGAAACTATTGACAGAAATATTGTGAGAACATTTAATTTAAAAACAATATTGAATTACCAAAAAAAAAAAGGGAGGAACGAGATAAAAAAATAAATTGGTTTTTCCTGTTTCAACTTGAGGATTGTACGATCATTTTTTCTAAACATAGCTACGGATGATAAAAATATGAATGAAATTTGCATCCTATCATGTGTAATTGAACCCACTGTCCCAAAATAGCACATACACGTGTTAGCGACTTCGCTACATAATACGAATTTCAGGTAATTTACGACCGAGATATTTTGACCATGTAATTTATGCATATAAATAACATCAACGACCATCACAGAAATCATTGATCATAGAAAGCTGCAATTTCTAGAGACTATTCCTTTAATGCCAATAACGGACAATAAGAAATACAACTTTGAAATTATACTTTATGGGAGGCAAAGTGGAGAAATGGGTTTCAATTTTTATTCAACGCTCAACCGGAACTTGTGGTCATAGAAATCTGACATTTTTAGAAAGTACTCCTTTAATAACACACACGCCTCGTTGTGAAAGTATTTCAGAACAAATGATAAGTTTGTATTGTACGTGGTAAATTCCTATCACATTTGTTTTAATAACTTAGTTATTACACTTCTTATTTTCACTTCTTTCTTCTATTAATTATCTATTCTCAAATTATAAATTCCACACTACCATCAAATTTAATTTTAAATATTGCACTCAACACATTTCTAACATTTCTCTGAAATATTAAATTTAAAATATTTGTTTTTAAAATATTATCAACACGATATAACAATGTTTTTTTGGAAATATGTTATAAAATAAAGTAAAACATATTTTAACAATAATTATATTATCTAATTGCTATCTGGGTAACTATTTAGCCGAAATAGTATTTTTATAGTTTTTATGTAATTGTTTGATTGTTTTTCTTTTCTCGTAAAAAAAATTATAGGGAAAAGCGAAAAATTGTCTTTTTAAAGTAATAATAAAGCATGTAATGATTGGAGCATTCTCTCTTATAGAACTTTTGGATGCAGACAAGAAAATAAAAATGAAAACACATCATTGTAAAAATAATAAATTTCTTTCCTCACATAGAATTAAAAAAAATTATACTACCAAATATAGTAGATCTTTGTATATAATATTATAGTCTTATTTTTCTCCTTGGCTTTTCCTTTCGATTTTTAGTTCTCAATTTCCAATTGACTTTAGCTATCGCATCTTTTTCACTTACACCTGTAAACTTCATATCTCTTTACATGACATTCAAAGCCTTCTCCTTGATGTTCTTATTATTTTATATTCATTAGCATAAAATTTAGTTAATAATATTACTACTAAAATTTCGTTTTATTATGTTTACTCTACTTATCCACATCAGAATTTTCATATTTAGTTTATTAAACCATAATTTCCAGTTAATATTTATTTATATAGTTGATATGTGAAAATTAGAAAAAAAAAAACTAAAATTATGATAATTAATAATATTTTACCATAGACTTTACTATTTTCAAACCTGTAACCTGGCTTATCTTATCTATACAATTTTTACACACATACATTTCTGAATAGGTACTTTATAATATAATACCATCAAGAATTTAATCTAATAAATTAGTTTCAACGATTAATTGCATTATTATATATTGTAGAATAACAAATATTTTAATACTTTTAACCTAATAATATCGGGTTATTTCAGAATAAATTAGTTAATTTCGTTTTGGGAAATAAATTTCATCGGGAAATATTAATTGGAAAAACATTATCATGAAATCTATTTAATACTAAAATATATACATTTATCAAGGTATCAAAAAAACTTTTGACCATATTTGACCCTAAAGTCAGTAAATTGTGACTTTTAAATATTTTAAATTATAATCGTTTTAAATTATAATCCGACATTTTCGAATGAACCGAGGGTCTGTGTGATTAAAACTAAATGTCCCGAGGGTTTAAATGATTTTTTTAAAGCACCGCCGACTCTAATCCCATTAGTGACTCATCCGGTTTGTGCGATGACCTCGCTGTTAAACCGGAGAAAGTAAACTTGTCGACCAACATAAAATTAAGGTTTTTTTTTTTACCTTATTTGATCTTATTTCGAGCGTTTTAGTGTCCACATACACTGTAAAGGGACGGGAACGGGAAATAGTAAGTTATGTAAATAAAATAATATTTTATTTAATAAAATTATACATTATGGATATATATATATATATATATATATATATATATTTATATATTATGTGAAATACATTATTTACACGTACATATTTATAATTTATAATTAAATTAAAAATTAATTAAATTAAAAAAAGGTTTTTATACTCTTATAAAAATAAATAAATATATATTATAAAAAATAACAATCTATATTAATATAAAATTTGAATATATTATATTTTTATAATATATATTAATTTATAATTTATAATTTATGTACTTTTTTGTACATATGGGTATATGTATGACGTATGTCTTTAAAATATTATTATCATTATGATATATATAGGATAATAAATAAATAATATATTATATACTATATATACTATATAATATATATATATATATATATATAACATTACATAATATCGAAAAGAATTATATGGTTTGGTTCACTCATATTTATTTAACTATTTTATATTAATAAATATTATATATTGATTTGAGTCCACACCATGGTCACAGAATATATTCTGTGATAATGTCATAATTAAAAAAAAAATATAATTGATAAAAAATATTTTCATTACAAAAACACTATTAAGGCAAAAAATTCTTTAAAAAGAATGTCAAGGAGGATCAATCTCCCATATTCCCCACTCTGTATAATATACCACCAGTAAAAGTATTATTTTTTATACACGAGTCTTTAAAGTATTATTATAGTTATTATATTATTATCATAGTTATATTATTACATATATGTAATTATATTTAATATATTATTACCACACCATGGTCACAGAATATATTCTGTGATAATGTCATAATCAAAAAAAAAAATATAATTGATAAAAAATATTTTCATTACAAAAACACTATTAAGGCGAAAAATTCTTTAAAAAGAATGTCAAGGAGGATCAATCTCCCATATCCCCCACTCTGTATATACCACCAGTAAAGGTATTATTTTTTATACACGAGTCTTTAAAATATTATTATAGTCATTATATTATTATCATAGTTATATTATTACATATGTGTACTTACAAACAATATAATGATAGAAAAAAAAATGAGTTTTTGTTACACAAACATATTTATGAATATATATTTAAATAATTAAATTAATTAATTGCGTTAATTAATAACAGGCATTGAAAGAAATATGTAGTAGAACGAAAATCATATAGTGCAATAGAATTGACTTAGACAATTTTATATTTTTTTATTTATTTAGAAAATAGGACATTCAACGGTTTTTGTAAAAACCGCCGGGTGGCATTATCCCGCTGGCCGGTTATCGCCGCAATGGGTGAGTACTTGCAATTTTACGTTTATGATGCACGATTTTCCCGCTGGCGCCGATACCGTCCCCATTGATGGAAATCGGGTTGAATTGTTGGGGGGAGGGCTAAGACTTGGTATATAGGTACATAATTATCACTTTTATCACTCCACTCAATATTAACATTTCCTGACTTCAATATTGATGTTTAATATATAATTTAACATTACATATCATACATCACCATCGATGACAGACTTCTAATGAAAATAACTAATAAATCAAATCATGACGTATTAACATGTAAAACAAATAAATTATAGATTATAGATTAGAAAAAAAATAATTTACTATTTGAAACTTATCAAAATCTCAAAAGTAAATTAACACTGTGCTTTTTTGTTAGGTTCCTACATACTTGCATAATTTCTATTCCAGATACATGTTTATTTTTTAATTTTTCGTCTCCTATATAGGTTTTATACAGGAAGACATTTTATTTTATTTTCCTATATAACATTTAAAATACAGTTTTATTGATAAGTCATTTAGTCATATTATACTTATATTTCCTTTCATAAAAGTTACCCACCATTAATACAGGTTGGAAAGATCCTGAATTTGGATCCCCTAAATCAAAGCGGGTTGTCACAATGATGATTTATACAGAATTATTTGCTGATTTGGAGAACAAAATGAGATATGGTAAAAACCCAATATTTTATTTTAAATAAAGGAAATTTTGTTACGTAGCCATATATTAAATACATTTAAAAACAATGATTTTTTAAACAATTTTTGAGGGGGCTTGTCAAACGTTTAAGGGGGCTAAGTCCCCTGAAGTCCGCCCCGATATCCGCCAATGACCGTCCCGCTATAGTGTGCGGGGACCTTTAAATTTTCAATCCGTCTCGATAGTACAGGTGTTGTTGCTAAAAATAGAAACTTTTATAGTAAAATCCACGCACGAAACCGTAAAAATCTTATATATAAAATGCTAAATTTTTTCACCCGTTTTTTTGTGAGAAAAACCTCTTATAGAAATTTAATTCTCCGGGCCGTTTTCGCAGCCGTTCGATGAGAGTTCCTGTACCGTTACCATTTTCAAACTCTTTTCCTGTCGTTTTGAAATTTTTATACTTTTCGTTCCTCTACGTTTTCGCTTTCGATGCCGGGAAGAAAAAATACAAATCCCAACTCGCTGATTTCGATTATCACTCGATGTTCTCCCGCACAGTTGTATTATCTCTCGGAACTTCCAAAATAGGTTTTAGCGACCTTTGTCAACCTTTTTTAATTTCGTGGACTTCGGATTCATGTTTCCCGGACGTTAAACCTTTCTTTGTCTACTGTTCGTCCACAATCGATCGGGACGTTCATTCCGAATACGTGTATAGGTATATTATATGTCAATATACATAACGGTGCCATCGGTTATCTGAATAGTTTAAAATTTAAATATGAGAAATTTAAATCGGTTTATCATCGATTTTGTAACTTAATGGGAACGACAATGAACTTTCGATACGGGTAGTGGATATGCCAAATCGAATCCTACTCCGTCTATCTGTTTTTTGCGACTTTTTTTTTTTATCTAATACCCGAAATCGTTATATATTTTCTTATAATTTGTTTTTTGTTTGTTTGAATTAAATTTTGTACTTACCTACCTATTTTATTTCAATGAATTATGCGTTATATAGGTAATATCCTGTGAAGAATCCATATTAAGTATTTGTAAGTTTGTCCCTCTGATTCATAGAGTACCTAATACCTATACTATAGTTTTTATATCTCATGAATTTAAAACCGTAGGATTTCCGTAGTATTTTCACAATTTGAAATTAATTTATATTGATACATTCATACAAGCCTTTATCATATATACAATTTTTGATCGGACTTTCGAACATATCGACCTGACGACAATGATTGTATAAAAATTTAAGAATGAAAAGTCCGAGCGAAATAAGTACCAACTATTTTATATTTTACTTTATTTTTATTTTATACCAATATTATATTTAACGGTAAACATTTCTTAAAATTTTGATTGAAGTTGAGTAAAAACTGTAACTGGTTCGAGTTCTTATAAAAATCCGAGAGTAGTATGTTCGATAAATTTTTGGATTACTTATTTTGTCAAAAGTGTACACTTTAGGAGTGAACGACTCACTTCAAGAAAGCGAACACCAGTGTCCGCCGTAGGAGGAATATTTTTAAGATTAATTAATTAACAATATTATTTCCGATAAAATACATAAACCGATGTATTGGAATTGCAAAAGTAATTCTACAAATGAGGTGCTGTAAGTTAAACTTACAAGGTGTCATCCTCAATCAGAGTTTCAAATTTAAGTATTACTATCACACACAAAAGGTGTTGAACATAGAAATAGACTTGCATAAAAGGAGTTACACTTACATGAAGTTGCAACTGGCAGGTGTTGCATTTAATCTAGTATATAATATATTACATTGAAATATATTATATAGATACGATGTAGAGTAATATAGAGACGGTGTTCCTTATATGGACTGTGTAGTCATTTGAAGTTCAGAACGGATAGGTTAGCAAAACCGTGTCAAGAGGCATTACGCATTAGTTCTCCGCTAGATCACATTGTACACATTCTATAGATTGATAACTTTACAAATTTACCACAGAATATTCTTTGACTTAACTGCACTGCATAAGATACCTGCCGTTACGATGTCTCTTGACTATATATTATTTATATTCTGTTATAATTTCCAACTATTTTTTCTTTTAATTTTTGTTTATTTGTTGTTGTTTAGTGTCTTGTAGAACCAGAAATAATATTTCAAAATATTTAAATATTTATTTTTATATGTATATAATAAGACGTATCGTTTAAACAATATCATATAGGTTACCTATTACAATTTCATTTTTTTTCTAGATTTTTATTTATTTATTATTTTTTATTATTGTTCAGCACTATGATATATAGGTATCATTTAAATTATTTTTACAAAAAAAAAACCCAAGTCGACTCCAATTAGTCAATAAAGAGAGAGTGAATGAAGGAGAAGAAGAACCTATAGGTACTAATGTTAAAAATTATAAATTACAAAACATAGTGGTATCACTTTTCTTCGTAGGTATTGAATAGCTTTTTTTTTATATAAATACAGGTACATTTTTTTATTATTCGACACTAAATTTAGGTATGTACCCACTCATGTGTACTTTAGTTGTCTACATACATTTATTACATTAATTATAAAATTACTATTAGGTATTATTTTATTAATATAGAACCATAGACCGTATACAGATATTATATAATAATTAGTAGGTCTATTCACACAACATGAAATTATTTAAAAACGTAAGCATCTATTATATATTATTATTGTATAGTGTAACATAAATATGTGTACAATATTTTTAATCCTTCAAATTGATAACACTTCTAAAGAGGCAGTATAAAGACTTCAAGTTTGTATGCTAACGCCGCCTCTATCTTACTCTATGAGGTACAATAATACAATATAGATGCCATATGAAGTTTCCGATGCATAACTACCCATTCCCTTAAATATAAGAGTTGTCAAACTGCATCTGACATACAATTTAATATATAAATAAATACTCATTTATAAATGATTTGTGTAGATAAAAATTAAATTAAATTCTTATTATTAGGATGGTCATATAATAATTATTCGAGTAGATGAACAGCATAAGAAGATAATAAAATAATAATATGATTAGGTATACATTAATTATTAATTATTAAATATAAATATTATAATATTTATAATAAAATATGTAATTTGTTGGATTTATTCAACAATTCATCTATTTATAATGACACAAACACGCAATATTTTGTATTTGTTCCATAATATGTATGTAGTAGGTAAATTTATTATATAAGCAACTTGCAACCAGTATAAGGGATACGGCGAGACGTGCGTTTTATAATCTCAAATACTAAATATTAATATCAACATTTTATAAATTATTATGCCTACGCATTTCATGTTCGTAATAATGATTTATTTGTAGCTATTTTTATAAATAAGTATACCTTAATCACAATATTTGGATAGATATATAGACCCTCCTCCCCTTGACTCTTTGGGCTTCGGAATTTTATTATTTTTATGGCAATAGGTATATAATATATATTTCCATATAAATATTATTTCTCCATTGGTTTATAATTTTTAAATTTAACTATATATTTCCATAAAAAATAAAAATCACAATTCGAAGGGGATCCATCCTCCAATCCCTCCTTCTAAATATGTCACTTATGCACTAAAAAGAGGTTACGCATAAATTATATTAACGTAAAATACTAACAAATTATTAAAGTATATTACATCATACCGTGGTATAACTATAAAATTAATAGTACCTATATGACTGTATACATACAACTTTAAATTTAAATATTACAGTATTCAATAAATAACTGTAGAAAATAACAATGGACACAGTATACAGCCCTAATATTATATATTTGAATTTCGATATAAATTTCCACTACCGTTATCCATTTTTTTTCGGTTTCGATTTTGATTTCGATTTCGATTTTGTAAAGGTTTTAACCGGTATATGATACCATTTTCGATACCAGTTTAAACATGGTTGTTCTTACCTCGTTATTAAACTATTTGTTAGTTTTTAATTTTTCGCTGTAATTATTTATCTTCATATATCTCCTTCAATTTTCAGTCTATTTTCTGTATTTAAACTGTTTATTCAATAAATTGTGAAATTTTGCGAGTGATTTTAGAGCTATATTTCATAGAAATAAATACACCTACTATTTTGAAAATACTTTAATATTTATATTTTATAATGCAATACGTGGTGTAACATTCGATAATACTAAAACGTTTATTTTTATAATAACATACTTTACTTTTACATTTTTAAATGTTAAATTTAACATGTGTATTATATATTTTGCTACGAATAAAAATAAAACATATAAAATTGTAAAAACAAAATGAACGTTTTAGCAAAAATTCTCTTTTACTCGAAAACTCCATTATTTGAATTACGTTTATCACTATCGGACATTTGGAATGCAGGAATTCTACTCTGTTTATACATATATTATACGCCCACACAGCCAACTACTCCAGTTGAAACTCTGCAGGTCGTTTAAGTGCTAATTCATTTTTAGTGTTTATATATATAGCAAACGAACCTCGGGACGTAAAAATCATTCTAATTTAAAGTCGAGAGTGTATCTGTTCCCGGTATATAAAAACGAGTTTCGTTATATATATATATATAAACAAATTATTATTTAGTAGGACCTTTTATTTCCGTTTATACCATATCCCATGATAAAACGATTTTTTTTTTTACATACCTACGTTTCGTCTGCGAACATTGTTTCTTCAATCGTCCATACGTATATAGTTTTTTTTTTTTATACACCAAGTGCAATTTTTCTTTTTTTATATAATTCATTGTATATACATATATTTTAAATGCAGCGGTGTATCGCCAATTACGAATTTATATTAGTTCAGTCGATAATTTCGTATTCAATCAAATGCTGCCAAATTAACCCAAAAAAAAAATAAAATCTTCATAGGATATTTGAGTACATGTGACAAAAAAAAAAGAAACAAAAATAGTTCTTATTTTTTTCAAAATTATCCATGAAAAATATTTATTAATTTATCATTTGATGATTATTAATTATGTATAATAATGTAATATTAATAATTTGCAATAAAAATATAATATATTATGCAGTATATTTTGTATAAATACTTCACAATTTATATTGCCTGAATTTTCCACTTTGCCCGTAACATATATATATATACAGAGTGATTATTGATATAAATATATTATTTATTATTGTATTATTATAGTATAAAATACTGATAACAGATTTCGTGTATTTTGTAAACATAACATAGGTAATTGTTTTTGTGCGTTTCTTTCATTTGTTTTTTTCATGTCATTTCCAAATGTATTTTTAAGCTTTGATGGTACTTATACGTTGTATGTGTCTCGTTTTTTTCTATCTTAGCTTTCTTTCAATTTTTATAATTTTAGTTTTTGCTGTTTCGGACTGTGAGTACTGAATTCTTCTTTATATTATCATAGAACATTACATATCACTTCTATCAGCTGTTTTTTTCGAAGGTTTTAGTGCTGGGCTTTATGGTTGTTGAATTACATTTACTCCTGATTACCGACTTTATAGGCAACCATCTTACATTATTATTTCTTGTGTAGTATCTATTGAGTAGTTGAGTTACCTCCATGAGTTCTAGATTTGAATCGAATACTATTTTACCGAAAACCTTATCCGAGAATCCTAAGCATTATTCCACTAATAATTCTTCCAAATTAATGGCTTTTGATTCGTCCGGTAATCCCTCTTCATCCGTTCTGAGTACTTCGACTAATGATGACCTCATGTCTTCACTCTTGGCGTTTCGAATTTTAAAAATTTTTTGATTCTTTTAAAAAATGGACACAGACACAAATTTAAAGAGCTCAAGAATGGTATCTTGCAATTATCTGCTTAATTAGAGCTCTATTCCTGGGTGGACTAAATATTAACAATATCAGCGATCCGTTGGGTTTTCGCCCCCACACCACTATAATTGATTATCAACACTAACATATTTATATTTATATCGCTTAGAAGTTCTTACCTGTAGTGGTTAATAGTTGTTTTCAAAGTAGAAATTTTTCACTTACAAACTAGCTACCTAAATAAATTTAAATAAAAAGATATAAATATTAAATATATAATCAATAAAACATACAGTTCTAGCTATTAAATGTTTATTACAAGGCCTAAATAAATTAACATTATTTATACTGTCCTTTTCTGTAAATTTTTTTACAACATCATTCATATTTAATTTGTTACTTATATCTATTTCTACATTTAAAATAGATAAAAATGTAATACGATCATGTTCCATGGAAGATCATAGCCAATTTTTTATTCGTCTTTGAAGAGAATGATCTTTCACGAGTGGCTAAACTTATGGGAATAGATAAAACCACTTGTTACAATTTTAAAATATTTGGATATGTTTGTTTTTCAACAACTTCTTTGACATTCAAGTTAAAATATTTTTTATACTCTTCAAATATGCTCAAAAGTGCCACTTTCATTTCTGCTTGTAAGCTACTCTTTGAAATGTGTAGTAATACCTATAATTATTATAATATTAATTAATTATTTTTCATTATTCTCTTATATTATTTATTTATATACATATTACCAAATTACCATATAATGATCAATAAATTTCATTGAATCGATTGTATCTAATTTACATTTATATACTTTATTTTATTGTTTTATTATTATTATTTTATAATATTTTGAACCATAAATGGATCAAAATTTTAGATATAAAAGAAATATGTAAACTTACGGGAAAGCTAAGGTTCAGGACATCGACTATTTAATTTTACAGACTACTTTAAGTGTCAACTGTCATAATATTATATAATTATAATATTATAATCATGACCATGCATTGCAGTTTTATGGGAATTCTCTAACGTATTACTTTAAAACTTTATGATAGTATTTTATATATGAATATTATGCATTATATTTTCATCATAACTTTATCATAGTATTATTGATTTTTAATTAAAATTTTTATCGTAAATATTTTATCTCTTTGGAACATACCTAATTATTAATAATAAATTAATAAATATTTTTCATGGATAATTTTGAAAAAAATAAGAACTATTTTTGTTTCTTTTTTTTTTGTCACATGTACTCAAATATCCTATGAAAATTTTTTTTTTTTTTGGGTTAATTTGGCAGCATTTGATTGAATACGAAATTATCGACTGAACTAATATAAATTCGTAATTGGCGGTACACCGCTGCATTTAAAATATATGTATATACAAATAGTACAGGAGATAATATCAAAGAAAAAAATACACTTTAAGATATGGCAGAAAAACAGAGAGAGGGAGGATTGGGTAGAGTATAAAAGTTTATCTAAAGCAGCAAAAAGTGAAGTGAGTAAAGCTCAATTAGAGAAATATGATGAGTTGTATTAGAGGTTAGGAACTAAAGAAGGGGAAAAAGAAGTGTACAGGCTGGCTAAGGAAAGAGAACAACAATCCAGGGACTTTAGAAATCTTTGTAGTATAAAAGATGATGATAGGAGGGTATTAACAGAGGAAAAGGAAGTGATAAAGAGATGGAAAGACTATTTTGAGGGATTATTAAATGAGAAATTTCCGAGAGAGGCAATTGATCGGGTAGAATGGAATTAGGGTATGGTGGATTTAATAAGGGAAGAGGAAGTGTAGAGTGCTGTGAGAAAAATGAAAAATAAGAAAGCGGTGGGACCGGATGGAGTACCAGTAGAAGTATGGAAAGTATTGGGAAGTTTAGGTATACAATGGCTGATAAAGTTCTTTAATAAGGTACTAGTAGAAGGAAAAATTCCAGAAGCATGGAGGAAGAGTTGTGTTGTACCAATATTTAAGGGTAAAGGAGATGTACAGGATTCTAGAAATAATAGAAGGATATAACTTATGAGCCACAGTATGAATATTTGGGAAAAGATAATAGATAAAAGGGTAAGAGGTGAGACAACTGTTACTAGAAATCAGTTTGGGTTTATGCCTGAGAGGTCAACAATGGAGCCAATATTTTGTGTGAGACAGATTGTAGAGAAGTACAGAGAAATGAAAAAGAAATTGTGTATGGTATTTATTGATCTAGAAAAGGCTTATGATAGGGTTCCTAGGGAGATCTTAAAGTGGGCATTAATGAAGAAAGGATTAACAAAAGTGTATGTGAACATAATTGAAGATATGTATGAATGGGCAAGTACAAGAGTGAGAAGTCTGTGTGGAGAAACTGAGGATTTTAGGGTCAGAGTGGGGGTACATCAGGGTTCAGCTTTGAGTCCTTATTTATTTTCCCTAGTAATAGATGAGATAACAAAGGATATACAGGGGGAGGTACAATGGTATATGTTGTTATGCAGATGATATAGTACTAATGGAAACTAGTACTAACACTGGAAAGTAAACGACTAAGGATTAGTAGGAGTCAAACAGAATATATAGAGTATTATTTTGGTGAAAGGGAACACAGAGAGAATAGGGAAAGGCTAGAAATAAATTTAAGTGGGGATGTGGTGGGGGAAGTGGAGAGGTTCACGTATTTGTAACCCATTGTACAGAAAGATGGGGGTTTCGAAGAGGATATGAAACACAGGATTAAGTGTGGATGGACGAAGTGGAGAGAAGCATCAGGTATTCTGTGTCATAAAAGAATTCCTATTAGGTTAAAAGGTAAATTGTATAAGGCTGTGGGGAGACCTGCAATAATGTATGAAACAGAATGTTGGTCAGTAGATAGAAAGATAGAACAGAGATTGAGTGACGCTGAGATGAGAATTTTAAGGTGGATGAGTGGAGTTACTAGAGAGGATAAAATAAGGAATGAGTATGTCAGAGGTAGTATAGGGTTAGCTTCGATAGTATACAAAATGAGAGAGAATAGATTAAGATGGCTCGGGCATGTATTAAGAAGGGAAGAGACTGAGGCAGTAAGATTAGTAAGGGAAATGCATGTTGTTTGTAAGAGGGGGAGAGGAAGACCGAAAAAGAGATGGGGGGATGTGATGGCGAGTGATATGAGGAAGGTGGGAGTAAGTGAAGAAGATGCGGGAGATAGAGTTCAGTGGAAGTGTAGGACCAGGGTGGCCGACCCCAAATAGTTGAGAGAGAAAGCGAAGGAGAAGAAGAAGAAGAAGAAGAAGAAGAATGATATATACCTATAAAATTAGGACAATGGAAGGCCAACTTTCAAATTTATATAGTCGTAACCAATTCGTAATTTGTAAATAATCCTTTTTAAATATTGAAGATGTACCTCAAACAATTATCTCAATGAGAGAGGCTGCCCGAAAATATTCTAATTTAGATGGTCAAGGCTACGAACGATGTACTTGTGTGTATAAATGTAAAACACGCAAGTGCAAGAGCAAAGCAGTTTAAAGACTGCACATCAAAATATCAAGCAAGCAGCACATGTGACAATAAATAATAACAATAATAATACAGCAGTACTCATAATATAATTTACACTTATTTTAATTTTAATATTTATATTATTATATTAATAAAATATTTTCAATTTATAATAATAATAATTCTCAATAAAAATATAATTTAAGGGAATTTAATGACAGTTTATGTACTTTTGAAATTATAACGTGTTAAATGATAAATATTACAGTTTATAATTTACATTGACCATTATACCTTGGGCATTGTATTCATGATGTGTATTGTGTATTTTAGTTTAGTTAGTGGTGCATTCGGATTGTGTTTCTCTAAATACACAATTATTTTTTCCTAAATCTAATTATTATACGTTTTTCATTTGGCGATTTTCTTTTTAATAATAATTCCTCCCCTCCTTTATATACGTTATTAATTATGTTTACATATAGAATATATTTTTTAAGTCAAATTATAGTAGGTAGAATATAAATATTGTCATATCATTAAAAAGTAATGATATTGTAATCTCACACTAAATGTGATTAAAGTTGATGAAGTTAATAAATGAGTTTCCGTATAGTTTAAACAATATTAGCAATGTAAGAACTAAAGTACGATTTTACCATTTTAAACGCTCTAAATAAATGCTCGGCTGAGGAATTTATCGTTGGCCAATATAAATATGTAGAATCTATGTGTGATATATAATGATGATTTATGTATATTTAGAAAACTAATTTTAGTGATAAACTTTTTTGGAATTCTATCAATAATTGAAGCATCCATGGATAGATTCTCTAAATGTACAAACAATTATATTGGTCCATTTAATAGACCCCCACAAAAATAATAATAATAATAATAATAATTAATAAGGATTATAAGGATAACGAAATGTTCGTTCCCCTGCCAAAAACACACCACTGGGTTTAATATACGATGTAATAGTACATAACGTACACGTAGATGCGCGTCTAGAATTTCCGAATTCGGCGAGGTGGATGTAACATACGAGCTCGGTTTCCATTTCGTCCTTTTACTTATTCTAGCGTTTTTCTGTTTTTTTTTTTTTTTTTGTTTTTTTTTTTTGCTGACCGTCACGAAGCTATCTATACCGACGGTGCGTGTGACGACGATGTGGGAAATCCCCCCGGAAAGATTAGTGGGGGGTGTGGTGGTGGAGTATAAAGGGATCCGGATTTGACGCCAAAATCGAACACATCGGCATTTCCCCCGGCCTTTGCGACAAGTCTCGCCGGCACCGCACATAAATATAAATACACACACTCGCACATACACACGACCTGTAAGTGACACACACACACACACTACGCGCACACGGACACACGAGCGATGGGGAAGGTGGACTAACGGGTCCCCGGAGGAATCATCGTGCCGAGTCCGACCGCTACTACCCCCGTCGTATTCACTCGGACCGTGGTCGCGAAACGCGGTGGTCGTTTGGGCGTTTGGCGGCGATAGGGGTTTTTTTTATATATATATTATGAAAATTCACTACTATCATCGCGAATGACCGAAATGTTTTAATATACCGATACGATACACCGGACTTGTTGAATACATAATTTACTATACGCTGCTGCAGGCATAAAACACACGATTCGCTTAGGTGCCATTACGCGGCACACGTACTACAATACTATTTTATTTATCACGTCCACCGTGGATATAAATGATATTCCGGGTCCCCGGCAATGTATTATTCTTGCCGCGCACGAACACCGGTCGTATCGACAAAAACGCGCTCGTTACTTGTATAATATACCTTTCTTGTATTCCCATTCGTCACTTTTACTCGAAAGTCCAGTGTGCGCGCGCGCACCCATATAATACGTTGCTATTGAAAAGGGACTTTGGTTAATCTTGTAGGAAACAATGTATTTACTACGTGACCGGAATCTGTGGTTACCCCCGGAGGGTCATTATTATATAGCGCCGAGTAAAGGGTTGAGGAAAATGAAAATTGATATCCACTGTCCGGCGGGGACGCGCTAATAATTAAAAAATGATAATTTTATACAATCGAGTCAATAAAAATTGTGTAAATGTTAGATACGTATAAAAATTATACCGTCTATATACGATAATAGTAAAACATATACTCTGTGAAAATAGAAAATTTTTAATTACACGAGTTAACAACCCGGTTTTGCTGCTTTCCTGTTGGTGTTAGAATAACACCAAAGTGTGAAAACAATTTCAAAATAAATGTCCATTTTTGTTGTCCTTCTATGAGATTTTAGTGGAAGTTTTTAAGCCTATCTTTAAGTATTTTTATTTATTCTTTAATAATATAATAATATGTGTGGTTATAACACATAATCTAAACAGCTATGATTCGTAGACATAGAAATGTTCAGTCGGGCGTTAAAACTTCCAGGCGACCCGAATCCGACCTCAACGGCATCGAAAAACGTCGGTTAAAGAACGGACGGTAGAACGGTCTTATTAGAAACCTCATAGAATGAGTACAGAGTATGTACGGCGTGTACCTAAACTTCGCGATTTTAGAAAAGTCAAAATACGGACAAACGGAAAACGGAAAAATCGTAAATCCAAAGCACGACAGCAATAATAACGGAAAAAAAATACCCACGCAGCCGCCGGTACGGAAAATGATCGGTGAAATTAAAAAAAAAAAAGTAAAATTTTCTCTTCTGCGAAAAACCGTCTATTCGGAGTTACCATATTGTTTTTTTAGATAAAGTTTTGTATAATTTTTTTTTGTAAAATTAATTATTTTTTATAAAGTTTTACATTATGTTGGTATTTAATATTTTATTGTTTTTTCACTGCCTTAATACGTATACCTGAGTTTATCCCGTTATTTAAATATAAAATATATTCTAGGTTATTTATGATTTATTATTTTTAAAAAAAAATAAAATCATAAAAATAAATTATATGTATTAATGAAATATATGTACTGTGTATTGTATTGAAGGATATTCTGTATTTTACGATAACCTATGTATTTGGGCAGATCGCTTTTTTGTATCTTTTGTCAATAAAGTTATATATATATATATTTTTTTTTTAATTAAAATATATTTTTGATAATACTAAAATATATAGTTTATCAGGTATTGAGACTTATTTTTCCTTGTTATTCAAAAATATTTCATACCAAAATAATACATGTTGTCAATAATTTTAATGGGTATTAAAAAAATTGCGTATACCAATTTTTGAGTTTTATTTTTAATATAGTTACAAAAACGTATTTTTAACATTGAATACAATTTTTAAGTCTTTAAACCTAAAATTAATTTTATGACAAAAAAGTTGAATTTAAAATAATATAATAATAATTTAAAATTGCTACCTTTAAACAACCCGAAATTGGGATAACAATTTCTAAAATTTGTACATAAATATTGTACTTATATACATTTTTGATAAAAATTTCAGGTCTAAATATCCATTTTTTTATTTTTTCCCCGATATTCAAATCCATTTTATAACTAAATAATATATATTATTGTATACGAGCATTATAAAATTAAAAATAGCTTTTAATAAAATTCGTGTGTCCAATTTTCGAGAAAAAACCTAAAGTTTTTAACCCTTAGATGATGAAAAGCTTCAATATTTATAATTTTTATAAGTAGTCTGAAATTAAGAAAGAAATATTGAAAAGTTGTTGACGTTAATATTGTATTTAAATACATTTTATGTAAAAATTTCAAGACTTGTGGAATTATGAATATAATTTATGGAATTACAACAAAAAACCCATAGTTTATTTAAAAAAAAAAAAAACGTGCTTTTACTATTTTTCCATATTTATTATTTCTTACGCGTTTATCGAAAAAATTAAACAATTGAAAAATAACATTTTTAAAGTACCAACTAGATACAATTCGAAAACAAGGTAAAAATTTAATATTCGGAGTACTGCTTATAATATAACTTTTGAGATACAGACATAAATAAAACACAATTTTTTAAACTAATACATTCCTCGATTTGCTCAGAATCTAACAATAAAATATAAACATCATTGTGAAACCACCAGTTTCGTTATTCGGTTCTTAATCTAAAATTAATTCACCCTTCATGATTATTAAAGGAAAATCGAAAATACGATAGAGAATAATTATAAATTTCAATAATTTTAATAAACTACATGTTTTAATTGATATTTTTGAGAAATATGTTTTAAATATACAACATGATATTTTCCTTATAATTCTTCTTCTTCTCCTCCTTCGCCTTCTCTATCAACTATTTGCTTATCCTGTGGCATATTACCTCTACTCACTCCCACGACTTCCTTAGCAACTTTCTTAACACCCTCTGCTACATTTTCCCACATTTCCTTTATATCTCCTTCCATGTTCCACATTCCTCTCCCAATTAGCTCTCTTATAAATACTTTATAATTTTAACTTTATAACTTTATTTTTATAGTTATTTATGAAAGAAATAAAAACGTATTTAATTGTAAATATTGAATTAGTATTTCGATGTAATATAATTATAAAAATAAAGCATTTATTGGTCATGTATGTACTTATAAAATCCAATAATATACTATTTGATATATAGATATAATATTAGCTATTATCGATAGCAATATATGTAATAAATCTATTTTGGCATAATCCTGAAAAAAGTTGTCACGTTTTGGATGTAAAACTTTAACATACGTCATTAGCACTATGGTGTAAAAAACTTAAGTTACGTGGTTAAAAATGTTAAGAATAGATAAATTTAAATTGATATAATATATTAATTGATTAAAACGTGATAAAAATTTTCATTTTGTATTGTATTTTTTCAACATTATTAGTAGAGAGGTATTTTAAAAATTCAAATTAAAAACCAGAATTTGAACAATTTATCTATTTGTTCAGAGTCTCTTTATGAAATAATTTTTCTATATAACATAATATTTCCTGAATACTTTATGATTGTAAATAGTATCTAAAAGGTTCTTATGAAACAATAATCTGTGTAATGTTATAATTATGAAAGGATAATTGGATTTGTAAATTTTGTTTCATTCATACACAGTTATGCTATAATTTATATTATAGCATATTTATATGACACGAGTATATAGATTAATACATTTATATTGTATATGTAGTTTTTTATGATTATTGAAATCAATTATAGAACTTCAAATAGTAGGGACATTTTATGTTCTTTTGCATATAGCCATTAATTTGATATAATAAATATTTTTTTATCATATATTGTCTCTCAAAATATAAAAAGAAAATCATTAACATACTTTTGTTTGATTGGGTTATTATAATACATAGATATCGTGTATAAAATATTAATGTGTAGGTACGTATTTACAACGTTTCGTTTTGAACTTTTCTATCTACTCGTATGTAATATAATATAATACAGCTGCAAGAGAGATTTTCATGCAACTCTGTAGTAATAAGAAAACCTAATTTAATAGTTACATGATCCGTCTGGATACAACTTGTCTTTGAACTTTCTTGTTTTTTGTAAGTCTTACGAAATTAAATAATTTCTAAACGTCTTTGAAGTGTTTAAAAGTACGTACTTACTAAACATTACCACGTTTAATTATAGACATTGTTATCATATAATTTTATTTCACATCACATAAACTGTAGTTATACAGTATATATATATAGGTAGTGCAATACATTACTTGAACGTTAACGTAAGACATTATTTTTTCGGGATTTATATCATTATAATCCTGATGAATTTTTTTTATTCATATTGAGTTTAATGGTATTGAATTTTATATAGCTTAGAATCTTTATGACTATAGATATTACTCTTGTAAGTCACTTAGTTATAGGAATAATACAAATTTATCTTTAAATTGATATTTTCCCATCTAA
Organism: Pemphigus obesinymphae; assembly: GCA_025469235.1. Lineage (NCBI taxonomy): Eukaryota > Metazoa > Arthropoda > Insecta > Hemiptera > Aphididae > Pemphigus > Pemphigus obesinymphae. The sequence continues at coordinate 26,732 of JAIPRL010002416.1, read as the reverse complement.
ATATAAATATAAATTAAAGGTTTCAATCTTTCTAGACTTTTATAATCAAAATATTATTCTTTTAATATGTTATTCAACTTTAGATTTCAGAGAATATAATGCAATTGCTTGGCTAATTTCGTTTTAACCGATATTGTTAGTTTATGACAAATGGACTCAAAATGAGTCTGTCAATTGCATACCTATATATATATACACCTTAATTTGTTATTTTGATTTACGTAAATTGATAGATTTGCATTGATAAATGATTATATAACTTACCGTAGATTATCTATTTTGGCATTGGCCTATCTTACTGCAATCCATAATAATATTATGCACTCTGAAACATATCAAAAAAAAATCTATATAGTTTGTATTACGCAATATTTTCTTTATTTATTAAACATGTGCAATCGAATTGAAACAATCAGGTATTAAAAAATGTACTTTTCAACATTTAAAAACATAAACTTAAACACGCTGCGTAAAAATATTATTAAAGATGTTTAAAGTAATACCCGGTGTATACTAACTGAGTCACATACCTGAATGAAAAAAAAAATTATATACTTATTGAGCCTATTAATATTATTTATTAATAGTTATAAATGAAAAATATACCAATTGAGTCCATGTTGGCTAAAAGCAAAATATCCGACTGGACTAGTATTATTGAGTTAGCGCTTGGAAAAAGACAATTTTCATCACATCACACACACATATAGATAAATACCGATTTTTTTGGCCGAGAATTTTGACTTATATTAATTGTAACGTTGGTAGGTATGTAATGGATACAAAAATTATATCAAGTTCCAAGTTATATCCTATTATATTAACATTCTAGTCTACGAATTACACCGATCACCATGGATTTCACGACAATTAGAGAAAGAAACAAATGTTTTTATTATTGATGGATACAAGTTTTCTTTTCATAAACATTTTTCAAACAATATACAATGCTAAACTTATTGCAAAAATAACTGTATGTCGTTTTTTTCAAATTAAATTAGTTTAATACTATAATATCGAGAAATCAGTAAATCATAATCAATAACCACAGAGTGAATCATATTTTTTTCTGGAAATACAATCATTTTTCTTCAGTTGGATTTTCTTTTCAGTATATGTAATTCCATTGATTATATATTATATAATACAATCTTCGAAAATGTATATCCATTTTTAGGCTATTTATAACAATATGCAAATTTGAGACTTTATTTCATAAAAAACATAATTTATATTTTTAAGACCTGAAAATTTAATACAATGGTAATAGAATGCCATTCTAGCTATATACAAAACATTTAAAAATCAGTACGGACAATATTTTTTAATAGCTACTTAATTATTTTCTTGAACGCCTATTTCATTTTTCGACATTTTGGTATGAAATGTGTTCGAGTTTTGGGAAAATAATGGATCTGTAGACTTTAAATTATTACCAAATATGCATATTAGCACATTCCGAACTCAAACAATTTTGAAGTGTTTTCCCAATTTTAAGCTATTTATAGCAATTTTTAGTTTTGAGTCATTTAATTCATAATAGTCTTAATTTTAGGTTTTAAGACCTGAAATTTTTTTACATTATTTAAATTACGTAATTCTAGCTACATACAAAAAAATTTAAAAATTGGACAATACAATAATTTTTAATAGCTATTGATATTTTTCGATAATACCTATGTATTATTTGGATATGAAATGTGTTAAAATTTCGGGAATGTAATAGATCTATAAACTTGAAATTTTTACCAAAATCATATATAAGTACATACATATTATGAAGACAAACATTTCTTTGAAAATGTTTAACTATTTTTAGGCTACTAATTGCAATTTAAAATTTGGAGTCGTTTAATGCATAATAGGTATAATTTTTCTACATTACATAATAATTCGATTTATTTATTTTTTATTTTTTTTTGATTAAATAAATAATGGTGAAGTCAATTTTGGCGGTCGGACTGGGTTTTAAAGATGTATCAAATTTTAATTTATTGGTTTTATCAATTCTTTTAAGAGGTATATTTTTTTATGTTTTACAACATTTATCTACGTAGTCTAGTGGGAATTGACATGCTTGGGATTTTTGGTTCGAATTCTTTTGCTTCTAGATGATTTTTTGCACTTTTTCGACTTTTTCTGTTCATTATATTATATATATATTATTAATATAATCTGCTGTAGTTGTCAAGCATATCCAACGAAATTACCCTCTGAATAATTGTTTTTAGAATTAAATCATTTATCATTGCTTTTAAATTCAATATATCTGTTTTAATTTTTTTAATTTTAATCTTTAGTTTTTAATTTACATTTATTTAAAAATAAAATATTTTAATTATTATAGGTACATATAATTTTAATTAATTGTTTATTGTATGCTTTAAATTATATATATTTATTTGTTGTTTTTTTTTTTGTGAGGGAAAATGTCTTACATTAACTTTTTTATGCAGTTAAACAGGCAATACGCAAACGATAATGGGTCGGTGAACACAGATAAATTTAATTACTATATTATTACAAGACACATGCGACTAATATGGAATAAATGGAACGTGGTGGTAGGTATAATTACAGAATACTCTAAATTACAACTCTGTTTGCGCATCCATGAAACATCCATCAAAACATTTCAACAGTCCAAGAAATCACCAACAAATTTATTGTATAAGTTAAATTGATAACTGCTAATGTTGCATTGCTAAGTATACAAGTTTAATAATATGTTTTTTTTTTTAATGTAACAAGATATTTTTAGCGTGGACTACATTATAGTTATTAAAATTCAACTCAATTTTACAATGTAAATCTTATAGGACTCAATTTATATGTATCTGAATCATCTCGGAACTGAATTTTGTGTTTTACGTGTTTGTGGGACATTTGTCCATATTCCTATTTATTGTTTTTTATTTGTTGATATATTAATAATATTTATTAAAGTAATTTCAATTAATAATACAAAATATGATTAAAATCATAGTTGATAACTACAAATTTGGTGTTATTTTTTTATAATTTATGATGTTCTTAAAATATAGACTATTTAATATGTTAATGTGTAATGTCAATCACTTTCCGAAATATTTTAGTAAAACTTAAAAACTAACATTACCTAATTTCACTACTTTAAATCGATTGTTTTAATGATATAGGTACTTTTTTTAACATTAGATAAATTATAATTTTTACAATTGTGCACAGTTAAACATAAAGTTACATGGTTTTCAGTGTTATATAGAGTATTAATTTGCATAATATAATTGTATTCAGCCATGTAAAACATCTGTCAAATACATCTAGGTATTTAATATTACTCGTGAATATATATATTTGATTTTATCCCTTTAGATCAAATTAACGATATTATGCGTTTAATGTTTAATTACATTTCAAAGTATATAATGACACAATTTAAATTGTTTCAATAGTTTCGGATTAATAAAATTTATGATTTATTATATTATTTAAACAGAAAGTTTAGATATTTTAAATAATCATGTTATAATCTTTATTACTATTGATTATGTTATTTTTAAAATAAAATAAATAGTAATATATATTTTTTCCTAATAGTAAACTGTATCAGATTTGAATTTTATAGATTTAATTTTTCTATCTTATTGATATATTATTCATGTGTAAGCGAAATCTATGATTAATAAAGGAACTTTTACCGAAAATAATGTGAGTTTAATCAATTTATGTCATTTTGTCAGGTAAATAAATGATCAAAGAATAGATTAAATTTAACTTATTCTATAATCATGTGATACTATAATATAGTATGATACATAATATATGTAACTGTTTGAAAAAAATGTTTAGAAATAAAAACAAATATTTTGTTTTTAGCTTTGATCGGAATCTATTACCGTTTAATATTTATGTATATTAAGGTAGTTCTAGTAGGTCAAAATAAAATTTAAAATAACTGACGAAATTTGAGACATTAATTGATCTAATTTCATATCAGTGATTTTGAAAATAAAAATGTTTCCATTGTTAACTATAATTAGTCAAAAATGTTTAATATAAATACATATTGATTAATTATAACCTTAGTGTATATCTAATATTCATATTTCAAAAATTTTCTTCGATTGATCTAAAAAATTTTAATTAAATTAATATTAAAAAATCTCAGTTTTAAAATCGGTACAGCTTCTTCTTCTCTTTTTCACTCAATCCCAATAATTTGAGGTTAGCCCTCAAATTCTACAGAGCTCGATTTACCACACCCCCCTCAATTACAACCACTCATTTCATAATACTTTTCACTACATGACTCACCTAATTTTTAGCCTTCATATTCCCCTCTTTTCTTCAACATAATTTCTCTTTATTACTCTTAATGTACCTCTGTTTTTTCCTTCCTTAAAAAATTCCCTAATTATCTCAATCTATTTTCGGAAATTTTGTCAATTTTTTATGCCAACTATTAACGTTAAATCAAATGTTTATTATTTAACAAAAAACTATTAACGTTTCATGAAAAGTTTAAGATTACAAAATGTTTACTATAATTATATGTACCTATACCCAATTTTAAATGTCTTTATTGTTGTTTTATTCACATTATTAAATACATTTTATTGTAGAATAAACGTAATGTTATCAATTGTTGTTATCATGGTATTTTATGTAAACATATATCAATACGAATGAGATATAATTTTTAAAAGTTATGAAAGAAAATAAAGATAATTTAAATTTGTTATAGTTAAAGTAAAGGCGTTACATAAATAATTGAAAATATGATCAAAGCACCAATGAATACAATTCATAGCGTTAAGATTAGTGTGAAAATGAAATATATTATAAAAATTAACAGAGTTAAAAATAAATTGGATTTTAAAATTTTGTAGGAAATGAACGATTTTATGTGTGTGATGATATTTATTAAACAATTTCTGGAAACCATTTTTTGAGTAGTAATATGTATCTAACTTTTTCGTATTCATTTTCTAATTGAATTTTTTTTCGATATTCACATTTGTTTTTTTCAAATTTTATCCTTTACAACTTTCAACTCCTTAAGATACCCTTCAGCTAAAATTGACCCTTTCTTTATCATTTACAATCAAGCTTATGTTAGCTTTAATTGTAATAATAGACAACTACCATCTATATTATGATTATTATTAATATTTGATGGGTAGGTGTTCCCTATTTATATCTATGTCGCAATGGAACATAGTTTTACCTCCAACCACCCATCTATTGGAATATCTTATATAATTATTAAGCAATTAACTATTAACATTATATCAAATATTTATGATTACGTTATGTTTATTTGGATGTAGTCTAATTTTAATAATTCTATGATTGTATTTAGAATAATTATACTATTTTAGAATAATATATGACAGTTATTAAAAAATAAGAATGTTTTATGACGCATATCAATTTAATTTTAAGGTTAATATAGGTTTTTCATAATTCATTTATATATTAGTTTAACAATATAATTTTTATTTTAAAATTGTATCTTGTAATAAATAATAATTGACAATCAATATCGAGCAGACAATATATTATTATGTAATATTATTAAGAGTACGCAACACTAGAAACATAACCTAATAATTCAGAAATATGAAATAATAATCATGTGGAATTGAGAAAAATTGTTTAGGTATATAAATATGTATATTGCATTTGTAAGACTGTTGGAAAATGATAGGGTAATTATCGTGAATTCAATTATTTATAAATTAATAATTTGAGTCAACAAGTTTAGTCAGCGTGAACGTTTTATCGTCGGTGAAATAATCACATATTGCGTATGGTATAAATAGTCAAATGTTTTCTTATGTTATTAACTATTTAATAGGTACGCTTTTCTGTTGACATTGACGCTACACTCGAGTCTGCTGAAAGTGTTTAATAATAAATTATTACTGATGCTTACTGAGTGCTCGGTTAAAGCGGATGATAAACATTGTTGTGTGTACATACGTCCAAAACACGTCATTTGTCGTCAGTTTGAATAACATATACCTATGTTATAACTAAATAAGTATAGTATATTTGCAGAAAAGTATAGTTTTTATAAGAATCATGGTCATAATTTGTGGAAGTTACAAAACTACCGAAAACTAAAGATTTTATTTTTAAATTGTATTTTGTTTATTGCATACCTATATAAATTATACAATATACATATAATAGCAAAATAATATAACCAATTATAAACTAAAAGATCTGTGTTTAGCAACAGTTTAATAGCATATAGTCATCATGTAGTCATAAATTTTCATGGAGAATTACTATTGTTTGAGTAATAATAGAAAAATGGAAATGGATATTACTGACTCATATTTTTAGATAATTTTCCGTTTTTCGAATAGTTACACATACGCAAACTAATGAGAAAATATAGGATATTTGCCTCTTTAAAATAATTATATTATAAAAGGTTTACCTAAGAAATTTCTACACAAAAACTCTGTTTCTGATTCATTCAGTTATTACTTAATACAATTAAATGTATACAAAATACTGGTATAATAAACAAAGTATAATAACCTATTGTAAGATGAATTAGATTTTAAAATGTTATAAAAATAACTGATAATGATAAAATTAATTTGAATCAATATTAATAGTCCTATAGTAAATATATGGTGTACATTTGAAAAAATAATGTTTCTAATATTATAATTTTCCAATTTATAATAGTTTTCGGTATAATTTTTTGTTAATTTTTCATTACGCTTAAAAAAAAAAACTGGAAAATTTCAAAAAATCGCGTCTTAAATTTGAAATGTAGAATGAATTTTCTATTAAAAAACTCTTTTAACTTTAAAATTGGTACTCGATTTCTATGTCCAGATTTGGTGGAATCGAATTAATTACATCACAAAGTATTACGAATTTCATTTTAACATTAAAGAATGAATAAATACTCCAATACACTTATCCTAATATTGTTCAGTGTGAATATAATTATGAAGTAACAATTAATTATGACAAATTTAAATTTAAAAAAAATGTAATTCACTTTTATCGTGATCGCATATAGTCATCTGTATTTATATCATAAACCGTTATTTTTATGCACGTATTTCTGCTTGTAATATAATCCATCCTTCTAAGCCAAATGACGTTCGTTTTATCTTCTTGCACGTTGTTTCCGATGGATTTGTTATTTATTTGTATACGGCTACATCCTATGACATAAAAACATTTTTTTACGAGAAATTTTGCACAAGCTGAACTTAAGCACAACCCAATGATATAGGTGAAACCGGCCACAGAGCACTTTGGAGTTTGAACTACCCAGTAGGTGTATACGTTGTCAGTGTTACGATATTTATTGTACTTTGTTTGGAACATTTTTACACCACTTCTATACTCGAGTAATCCTCGCGTGTGTATGTATATTCAAATTATGGACAGCGATGGGTAGCCACTGATATCCGAACTTTCCGCTTATTCTTAAAAGTGATTTTTAAATCGTTATTTTGTTAACATTTAAACAAAAAATAAAAATCTTTTAATAATCAATGATTATAATTATTTACTAAAGAATTCACCATGATGTTAACTTGTTTAAGGAATTTGCAATTCTATTGAATTCAATCAGCATAGTAAATTTAAATTATGTACGGGTATATTATGCGTCAAAACTGTTTGTTTATACACTAATCAGATTCAGAATATACGTTTAAAGTTCAAACCGTTTCCAAATTAACAGTAATCATCTTTACCACACTGTATTTATTTATGTTTGTCTCAGGGGAGTGAAATTTCGAACGTACATAGGCGCGACCGGGTATATAAGTTCCCACGTTTAAATATCTGAAATATCTTTTTTTATAATTAAAAGATATATTTAGTTACTAAATGTAATGTTTAAATTAAAAATGTAATTATATTTTTATAATTATGAGATTACAGTGCGCTTACTTAGATTGAATTCACGCATTGGTCTATTCCACAGAATTAATGAGATATCGATTTATAGACTATTTATATATCTATGTTTTTAAATGTAAATAAAATCTACAAATGTAAAATTTTACAGAAAAAGTAAATAATATTTTTACATTACCACATTTGAGAAAAAAGTTCAAGGTGATATATGGTTGCGAATGAAAAACATATTTTATATTCAAAATTAAATTTCTCCAGAAGTATGAAAGAAAAAAAATATTTATATTAGATAATAACAATATTTTATTTTTGTTCTCTTTTAACTAAAATCTTGTAGAATACAAATATTTTTTCGAAAACACAAATTTAATAGTAGACCAGTATAATAAAACAATAATATTTTTACTTTTATCGAAAGTTACACAAAAACACATTAAAATAAATGTTCAAAATGTTAATGTATTAAGGTTAATTATCATATAATTATTTCATTAAATTAAGTATATAGTCACCAAAATGTATAAAAATTATAATTCCAACAGGATATTACATTTTAACTTTCGATTATTATTTTATCTATTTATTATGCTCTTGAGTCTAGACCTTATACGTTTGATTAATTTTCTGTAATATTATATATATAAATTATATATTTATTGACATAAAATCGAAATGTTATAATGGAAATAACTGATAATGAAAACTAAAATTGTATATTATACTTTTTAGTTTGTAGAGTAATATAAGATATTAAAACAAAATTAGTGATTTTTTTTTAATTATCTAACTATAGTCTATAATGTATATAAAATAATATGTTATGTAGGCGATGACAAGTAGAATTTTTAAATAATGCATAACTAATTACAAACTTTTGATTGTTACTTTTCCAGAAATAGGGATTTTGAATACTTTTTAACTTTTCATTCGACAGAAAATGTATTCATCGGCTCGAGGGTACGACGGAAAATATCTACCGTAGAATTTAATTAGTATAATTACTCTGGGGTGGTGCCTACCACACCCTGAAATTTGAACGAAATAAAATAATAATAATTAAAAATTTAAGAACACGGGACATTTCATTCCGCAGACACGATAATAATATTACCGCAACAACGATATAATTTTGGTACCTATTGAAATTAACATAAAACACACTATATATCACCTGTATTATATTATAATATGAAATGTAAGAACCGTAAATAGCCCTTCCGCTACATAATAAAATGTTTATTCAACGGAATGCAATGAATGCTAAATTAGCACTACCTATAGAGCTTTTGCCCACCCGTTATAAGTTTACGTTATCAATAAAATGTAAGGCGAATAAACAATATACATTTTGTTATTAGAATTAAAAGTGGTCGTTTATTAAGAGGTTGTGTATAAGCAATTATTTGACCAGTCTACCGCAGTTTTTCGATTAAAATGGTTACACTATAAATCGAGTTATCAATGTGTATCAGTGAATTATAATTTTAATAATTTCATTTTATATATTTCCTATAATATTATTTTTTTATTGCGTCGTTCAGCTTTATGATAATTTCCTTTTCCAATAACTCATTTTAGGTTACTATAGTAGCTGTGTTTACTACCTCATTTTTTTTTATTTTTTCTACTAAACACTTACTGGCAATGCTGTACCCACCGTATATCCTCTAATATTTTTACATAAACATCATATACCTTCTGGTAAAGACCGTGTACTCTCTGTGATTAATTTTTTTTATTTTTATTTTATAATCATGAAAATTTATGAAAGATAAATTTGAACTATAAGATTCATCTCCATTTTCCCTAAGTTGGTTAATTGTTACATATTTCTACAAAATGTACACATATAATAATTAAGATCTAAGATGAGAGTAATATATATATATATATATAGCCTACAGCAAGGGTGACGAACTTTTTATGCTAATATTTTGTAAATTATACTTATTTAAATACTAATAATTTAAATAAAAGACAATTTGAAAAATTTCTATTTTTTTGCGTGCCACAGAAATTCGAACAACGCAACTATGTAGTACACGTGTCATAGGTTCACAACCAATGTTCTAAAGGTATGATATAAATGTAGTGTGGACGGCATATGGTATATACCCTTTGCTTTGGACAACTACAGCTCTGGTTACTGATATAATATCTTACTACTTAATAAATTGGGAAGTTTAACGTCATAAGAATTGTCGGCCTGTATGGGATTAATTGAATTGGATTATCTATATTGTTGTGATTATTGTATCTTCTATTCTGTATTTATACATTTAATGTAAAAAAACTTAAGTCATAATATTTTATGATATATAAATTATATTAATACAATTACCAGTAACTTTAATTGAAGAATAGAAAATTAAGACATAAATTAAAATCAAGAGTGAAACAATGTATTCTATCTAGTATATTACATATTTATTTATAAAATACATATCGATTAACATTTGGATAATTCAATATTCATTTTGAATTGTTTAACACAATTATACGGTCATTATTATACTAGCGTACTTTAATTATAAGCTAACTCTACACATTATTAATACTTTTATAAGAATTGCAAAATATAGTCATAGGGTTGCTCGTATTTCTGTTCAAAGAAATTATATAAATGCAGTGGTAGCTCGTTGGCTTTGAAAGTGAGAGGGTGATTAAAATGTATTCATTTTTCAAAAGCATAGAATATAATATTAATTATGTACCAATTTAAAAGGTATTTATTATACCAAAATTAATACCATATAGAAAAACAAAAATCACAAAATAATAAAACGTATACGTTTAATACTCAAAATTTAAGCGTCTATATTTTATTCCACTAAACAGGTCTTCCAATTTGTTTTATTTCAATTGTCCGTTAATTTGGTACTGCATTTTTATCTTCTATATTATAATAATATAATATACACTATTAATAAAAGAATAAATTAAATCACGAATACGAACACATAGTAAATACACGTTATTTATTCCGTATAATTGTTCCGCAGTCCACATGATTGTCGGGCGATTATTCGTATCGATCCGGCGGCCGCATTATTACAGAATCCCCCTTCCTATGTTTTTGTGTTTTGATCGTTAGTTATGACGGGCGATTGTCAACGTTGTCCCAGAGCCGAGTGCTGTTTGATACTCGAAAACCGCGCAGATGAATAATAGGTACCTATTTCAGCCACGCTATTACCTACATATATTTTTAAACTCCGATTACCTCATAGTGTTTTCACATAAATGGAAAACAATTTTTTACTTTCGATAATAATATTTTTAAAATGCATATTTATTAAGTAAATAAAAATAATTGTTAATATTTAAATCCTACATATAAACGTATAAACGCATATAAAGTTTTCAGTAAATATATATTTCAAGTAGTTTTCTGTAATAAATTATATATGGAATAATATGAAGCATTTTAACTATTTAACTAATATCCTATTATATAGAAACAAGGTACAGCTATTACAATATCCCACAAAAATATATAATTATACACTCCAAAGTTATTTTGTAGAGTCTGAATTTTTTTATGAAAATTATTAAAAAATTTCTATAAACCGAAAAACCTTTTTTATTAGAACAGTCGTATTCTTCTGTACTTTTTAATAATTTCCCTTATTTACCGATGCTCTGGGGAACAATAAGATTTTAATTTCCACAGTTTTCCTATCAATTCACGAACTAAACAGGCACTTCAGTATCTAGTGCTTAAACTTGACGTGCGAAATATATGTTTACACAATGTAAAATACAAGGTAATTCGATAAAATAAAAATGTTTATATTTATCCAATCTTACCACTATCAGTGGGTAATTTTACAGAAAGGAAACAATTACAGACGGTATTATTCATAGAACAATTCTTAGATTTAATTTATTTTTAAATCATACAATTTAATATATTGTATTTATTTTATTATTATTATAAAAAGCAATACGAAAAGATAACGTGTATATCAATATTTTAACAATTACATATTTTATATTATACCAATTTTCCGAATAATCCGATCTAATCAAAAAACATCCATTTAGGAAACAATTACTTCAACATTTTGAATAATAATTTAAAATGAATAAAACAATAATGTATTATTGTTATTATATCATCAACAATCCAGTCTTATTATAAATACAATACCCTAAATATATATTACCCCGTAATAAATACGTTACCCTGGCACCCCATTGTTGGAAATTCAGAAAAATTCTTTCACCATTAATTGTATCAAATTTGATACAATTAATGGTGAAATAAAAATCTAAAAAGTTAACTTGGTTAAAAAAGTGGTGCTGGAGATACGTTTTCCTGGCACTCCAAAGGAAAATGGATTTTTCTCAAGGAAATTTAATGGTACAAATTCTATAGTAAAGAAGGTATTGCATTCAAAATAACACTCGATTGTTGAAGGTATAATAGTAATATAATATTTTCTTTGTAATGATATTGTTTTCTATACTCAAATATATTATAAAATTATAAAGTTATATTATATTAATATTATTTATTTATTATATTTTTAAATTACACTATAGTAATTAGAGTGATTATATAAATTATTTATACGTCATAGCCCAGAGTTATGTATGGATATATTCTGTTAAATATTTCTTCCACTTTCTGATTTGTGATTCATAAAAAAAACGATAAAACTAACAAAATCGTTTTAAAAAAATATTAGTATATTGTAATTTGTTTTTGAAATGTTTTGAAATGTTTATAAAGTCGTCCAATGGTATAATTTAAACTTAGATAACTATTAGAAATACAATATATATCAAAAACTGCATAAATCCGATAAAAAGTAACAAAAAATGTGATTTTTTTGTGCCTTTTTTTCATAACGTTTATTTATAAGGTCTTGATTTCTCAAGTCCAAATATAATTTATAAAAGTGAAAAAAATAATACAAGTGTCAATTGTAGATTTTTTATACTAAATCATTAATATTATTTATACATTTTTTTCTTAAAGGTATACATGTCTTACGAATTATTTTTCAAATTTAATTTAATGTAATAATATGTCATTAAGAAGATGTCAGCGCAAACGATTTTCAATAAAAAACTCGTGTTATAATTTTTAACCGCTTACAAATATAATACAGAAAGATGAACTGAAAATTAAATGATAGATAACAGCATTATTTAATGCCCTACATAGCCTTTTTTTGATATTTATTTTTTTTTTTTTAAGAGTTATATTTGTTTAAAAATTTCAAAAAAGTTAGTTTTTTAATAACTTATAAAATATAATTAAGTTCACATATTACAAAATGGCTACGAAGGGCACTAGCTAGATAATATTGTTCTCAATCATTTATTTTTTGTTTCTTCTTTCTACAATGTTTTAATTTGATGTAAATGAGGAATGCAAAAGTAATATTTTCAATAAAATTTTATGAATTCATAAAAAACATTCAAAATAAAAATTATATAATAATGGGATGAATTATCATTTATTTTTAAAATTCATATAAATAGATTTAATTGTTAGATTTTCATTTTTTCTTAAAATTGACTAAAAATTGGACATATAGAACCCCTTAAAAATATCCACACGCATTCTTGTATAAACACATATCACATATATTATTTTTTATTGGCCTTGGCAACTTTTTTCACTAAAAAATTTAAATACTCAGCATTTTTTGATTTAAGTACTTATTGGTATTTTTATTTTTAAAGGAGTGCCATGCGATGATGATATATATTTGTGTTATTTAAATTATATTACATATATTTACTGGTTATATTTTATACTGGTGATATTAAATTATTTTTATATGAATAATTGGTATCGCCATATTTTACCAGCAACTGTTTTTCGGCATACATTAATAATGTCGGTACTACTGTAGTAATAATGTTACTTTATTTAGACTTGTTTGTAGTATTTGCTTATTACTTATGCATACATAATTTATGAATAACTGTAAGAATATACATATATTTTTAACAATTTTCTATCCTTACATAACATTTTATAAATATAATTTAAACTATAAAAACGTTATAATTATTCGTAAAATATTTTCAAAAAATAACTTTAATTTTTCAAACTAAAAATTCTCTATAATATTATCACACCATAATTACATTTTCTGACGACGTTTAAAGTTAATTTTAATTGATTTGTAAATCATCTGAATGTATACTCGGATATGACCGCATCATACCTACCTTTATATATATATATATATATACACAGACTTTTTTACAAGATTTATTTTTAAAGTATAATGTATATATATCCCTTGTAAAAATAAAGATTTTATTGTTCTGAGATGGAAACAATGTAGAATTATAGCATGTTCATAAAATATGCTTGCTGTAATGAAGCTATATCATAATGCAGAAACCTGTTCAATATTCTGATAAAATAATCCTATGGTATTTTCTATCATCGCCAATGTACTCGTCCGTTACAGTTCGTAAAAAGAACTGAAATAAATCTAAATTAATACCAACAACAATCTATATCAATTTTGGACAAACCGAATTGAAAAATAAACGAGTGTATACCGTTTAAAATATTAAGCCGTTTCGTATACACCGTGCCTGCCCGACGTCTAGATTTAGATGTACACTTTAATACTATATACAAGAAGGAAAGAAAATATATTACATTATTATTTTTTTTTAACCCATCGGTCTGCGGCCATTGCCGACGATGAGAATACAAAATGTTCATCCGGAAAATTCAAACAGGAAGTGAAAAATCAATAATGTACATTACCTGTATTACTTATATGTTATTTTAATTTTGCAAATATACAATAAACTATTTTCCGACAGTTAAATTCAAAGAAAACTCTAAATATGCTAAACGTAAATAGTTTTGAATGGAACATTAAAAAAATCCTTCGAAATGTTTAAAATATTTTTATAGTAGGTATATTCAATATAAATAAAATATTTAGTGAAAATTAGTGTAAATAACCATAAAACGGATTCCTTTAAAAAAAAATAACCCGGGAGTTCAATATATGAGATAGAAAATATCTTTCCTATATAATTATAAGAGACCACAAAGGTTATGTTCTTTTTAAATTTTCAAAAATGCCATTGATATCATAAATCACATCATAAAACATAACAAACATAACATTTATATCATAAAATACATAATCGGGATTGTTTTATAGTAAGAATTTGAACCAGAATTAGTGTTATATGTGTTTAAAAATCATTTGATATGATAATAGAATATTGTGAAATGTTATATGATTTTTTTTTTATCGGTTAACGATTATTGTGTAACTAATTTATAGATATATGTAGAGTAGCAATGATAAGCAAGAAATTACAATAACAAGTTAATATTTAAAAAACAATAAATTAAACTTTCGAAGTTTAAAAATAAAATGGAAAATAAAATTAACTTTAGTTGTAGTAATTAGTTGACGACAAAAATAATTAACTATTTGAAATAAAAATGAAAAATGAATTAATATTTAAACTTGAGTTTTTACTTTTAAGTACTAGTAAATTTCCACCTATATGTTTAAGAACTATTAAAATAAAATATTATAGTTGGACCATCTGTCCCTCTCATTGGTCTAAAAGCTTATCAATTTTTCAGCTGAATCATTTCAACTGTTAAATTTTTATATATTTCAGATTATCAGACATTTTGAATAATTTAAAGTGGGATTTCGGTAGATAAAGGACTAAATTAAATTTGAAAAATTGAAATGTATAATAATATTTAGCTTACTAGAGATATACTTCCAATATTTATCTATAAATACCTATCTATTTTGTTTATTTGATTATTATAATTAATACGAAATTGAAGAAAAAAATTAATGCTATGGTATTATATTTTGATTTTACAATACTGATTCAGAAAATTACTTCCATATTCGACATTTATAAAACATAATGTACAGAAAAATAGTTTTTCCTATGTATAGTAAATATAATAAGTGTTTAATATTAAATGTACCTATTTACTTATTAAAATGTTTGTATGAGTTATAAATAATATATATATCACAATATGTAAAAAAATAGTAATATAATTAAATTATAATAATAAAATAATAAGAGATATTAAGAGTTTTGTGAAAATAATATTTTTTAAAAGAAACTGTTAGAGAAAAATATGATATATATCAATTAATTAACAAAAAGTAATCATTTCAAAGTCAATATCTAGTTAACAAATTTTGAGCATAAATTGACAGATAAAACAATGTGAATAATACGGGAATATAAAGATTCTAAACTTTGAGAAATAAAACGAAAATTTTATAGAATGATTATTATATATTATTATATAATTTTATATTGCTATATAATTTTTATTATACTAAAAAAATTATATATATATAATTATTCAAGAATATAAAGAATTTAAAAACAAAAAATAAAAAAAAATATAATAAAAATAACTGAAGAAATGAATAGTGTACATTATATTATACTAGGTAATAGGTATATCATAATTATGAACTTTTGCGGATATCACACGTAGGGGTATATTTTATGTGGATAAAACAAAATAATTTTGTATAAACGTAAACTATTAATAATGATTTCAAATATTTATATATTATGGGTAATTGTTTTATATTCATGTACAAAATATACCATTCAGAATTAATTGAATGAAAACAATATCAAAAATTATTATTGAACCATTGAGCAGCTGAGTAATAAAATAGAGAGCCGCTAAAAAATAAAAATACATTATTATAACAATAATATTTTTAAACATTAACAGAATTTAAATCCTTGAGTAATGAAAAAGTAAATAGTTTCCAAAGAGTGTAATATTCGGTACCAAAATATCGTATAAAATTAAAGTATTACATAGGTAGTAAAAATTGTAATTTCAAACATAATATACTATACAGGGAGTCGGCACATTTTTTTTTTTTTTAATAATATTTTTAATAGCTATTATTTGTGTAGTTACTACTAAGTTAACCAGTACACTAGGTATTCTTAACGAGATATATCAATCATTATAAAATTTAATAATTTATTCAGTTTTCATTATAATAATTAAATTTATTTTCAAGATATTTAAAGTTTCCTAGGGGTATCATTGTTATATTATATAAATATTGAGTGGAGCAAGAAATCTATTGATTTTACAATGCTGTTTTAGTTTTCTGGAAAAATATTTTTGTGTGGAAAGATTTGAATAGGAGTTTTGGAGTAAACAGATTGGTTGACAGCAAATTATTTATGGATGGTATGTTCCCGGCGTTGGTTTTTTATAAATACAAACATTAACAAATTCAGTTTCCATGATTATCTACTATATATATTTAAATTAATATTTTTAGTGACGCAATAAAATATAAAATGTTTTTTATATCGTTACATTTATGTATATTATACCCTGTATCTCTTGAAATACTTTTATTGAAATTAATTATCATTGCTTTAAAACTTACTATTATTCATTGTCTAAAAAGTATACTTATCGTTTTCTTTATTTAATTTAATTTCGTTTTAAATAATTTTTTTATACTTATTTTAAGCTTGACCTAAGCATTTGGGACGAAATGAAATGAAATTCAATTATTGTAACCGAATCAATTAAAATTAAAAAAAAAATCCACTTTTGTACAATTAAATATATATACATACATTAAATATTTAAATATAGATAAGTAGATATATTAACCCCAGTTCGAATATTCTTTTTCAATAATTTGTATGTATTTTAAATATTTCATTTATTGTATTAGAATATAAAAACACAAAATTCAAGTTATTTACATAAACAATTATTATGTTTTTATATTGTTAAAAAATTCGTATTTGATATATTTTACAAAACTAAATTGAAAACTCTATCATATCTCTACTAGTATAATAAATTAGAACAATTTTTACATAGAATAATAATTTATTTAAAACTATATTGTGTTTGAATTTTTTGTATTCTAAACATTTTCGGATTTTCAGAAGTTTAGGTACCTACTTTGCTTTACATTTTGATTAAAAAATAATGCATTTCAATCTATTGTATGAAGTATTTTCAAAGTCTTAGTTCAAAAGCTTTAATAAATATTTAAAATATAACTTTGCAGTTTGTATATTATAATATGTAATAGTATTTGAATACTTTTTTAGAACTGTTATACAATTCTAGAGGGATTAAATTCATGGCCATCTCACAGAAAATGTAAAATTTTATCAAACTAAAAACGTGTTGGTATTTTATTTTTTTTATGATTATCCCCATTTATATTCTGAGCCAAAAATTAGTATATTGGTTACTATGAAGTATTACTTATTTTGTAAAATATTTTTTTGAGTAGTAATTTAATTAATGACCGATAGAAAATTGAATACATAAATTGTATTTTTAACAGGAAATTTTTCGATTTTTAAAAATAATATTAGAATAAATAAAAAAATAATAGTCTTGAGCCATTTATTTTCTTTTGGAGAGTTGGACTTAATTTCTCTAGAAATTGTTTTTGAAATGTAACGATTTATCGTGTTTTTCTTAAACGTCCAAAATAATATTATAAAATGTATGTGAGATAAAAAGATTTTACATAAAAAAAATCATTGTATAAAATGTATTTGTTTTATGTAAATTTCATGTTCTTTATAAAATAAATATATAACGATGTGAGTATGCACTTAATGCCAAGGCAATATTTATATAGGTTTTAGAGATTAAAAATTCTCCCAAAAATGTCTTTAAATCTTTAAATTTTTTTTTTTTTTTGCAAAATTGTATTAATACATGTATAAGCATATAATTTATGCTTTAAAAATACATACATAATATAAAATATTCTATAGTGAAATGAATAAGTCGGCTCATCATTCCAACGATTTTTCGTTTTTAAAAAAGAAATATAAACTTATTCAAGAACATAATATTTAGTGTAATTTTAAAATAAAAAATATACTGGGGAATTATTTCACTACATAGGTAATGTCTAAATATTTAGATGTTGGTAAAGTAGATGTAATTTGGTTATTTTAATTAAAATTGTTAATTCTCGGTAAACAACTTAGATGGATATGCTTAGTAAATTTGAAACCAACAATCTAAAATTGGACTGCAGATATTTTAGAATAATGAACATTATAAGAATGTTTTTTTTCAGGTTTCAACATAAAAATAATGACTTAGTTTTTTTAAGTTTCTCCAGGAACACAATGAAAAAAGTCCAAATTGATTGATTAAAAATTAAGAATTATGCGTTATTTGTATTTTGTATTTGTTTTTAAAATAGAACATAATAATATATAATAGGTAAAATATATGAAAAACATTTAAACTCTAACAAACATAACAATATTATATTTATGATTTATACCATTTCAATATCATATTATTATTATTAATATTATCTCATATATATTTTGGCATTATTTTTAATTCTTGACTCCGAAAATATTGGTACTAGAAGATTGGAATTTTTACCACAAACGTATATATCCAAATTATTAATACAAACAAATTTTCGATAATTTTTATTTTCTTTTAGGCTATTTATAGCAATATTCAAATTTAAGATATTTAATTCATAATAGGCTTAATTTTAGTTTTTAAAACCTAAAAATATAATACAGTGGACATACTCGTGGTAAGTTTTATTTGTTTTTGTTATTCCAAATTAATATGTTTTACTATAAAATCTTCACACATACGTATATGTGAGAATTCACCCTATCCTCTACGTAATGGATATTCATTATATCGTTATAAAGGGAAAAAACTCTGAGCTTGTTTTGTACCATATTATAACTCTTTTCTAATCACACCTTACGAGTATGCGTTCACGCTGGAGTCAAGTATAATTATGTGCATGCAAGTCTCATGTTGCGTTGATAGGATCACTGGCCAAAGGTGAAACCTCTCCGAACTAGTTCACTAATGATAATTTTACACTTCAAACTCGAGCTTGTGCGAACCGTACCTTTTTTTTTACCACATGTTTCCATTTAAATTAATTTAACTGTTTTTTTTTTTTTCTGTAAGCTTATTTATTCAGCCAGTGAACTCTTGTGATTCAATACCGTAGGTGTTGGGTACGTTTCATTTCTATAGAGACATTAAAAAATCTGGATTGGTCATTATTGAGATATGTTTCCGTCACGTCGTATACAATGCGTGCGCTGGATCGTTTGTTGTTTAAACACACCGAAACTTATTTTTATTGTATATTACGAACAGATAGCGAAAACGTAAGTGCAATTATTATATACCATATATAAATTTATTTGTAGTATAATTCAACTATAATTATAACCTTCTTATACCTCACCCTCACCTTTATTTTTATGTTATTTTATATTGCATAATCGCTTATTCGAAATCAAATTTCCAAAAGAGCATATATTTTTGATGTTCTTCATCGACAATTCTACAATAAGAATAAAAAGAATGATTTGACATAATATATTTTTTTAGTTTTATAAATGGAATTATTAAATACTTTTAGAATATCGATATCCGGACTCTAATTAATTATTATAGATACCAAACACACTTTCAGCCCACTATTTGGCTAATAGTTTTTTATAATATAAGCTAATATCACATATTATATAATAGAATAAACCCAAATACATCTCAACGATGTAAAATCAATTGTATGGAATATTTTGTCAATTACTATTGAAAATACTGGTTATCTCTCGTTTTGTATTTGACACTCCCCTAAAACCGCTATTAATTTTAATAAATGCCCATAAATATTATAGTCACCACCTGTGTACTCACATTATTGCATTTTTTTTTATTATTTACTATGCTAATTTGTACAATTTAAATGAACATATTCAGAGTGATTTTTTTTATCATAAGCCAGGCTATATATCGGGAAGTATTAATCATTTTTATGAAACGTCATACAGAATGTCATTTGTATGATCCATTATTCATTATTTTATATTTTTAAATGTTTTATCCCTATCCCTTATTTGTTCAAACTATATCGACTTACGACTTTTAAATAGCTACCTATGATTTAAATTATAAAATTTTAAAGAATATATTTTTATAAAAATGTTCACTTTTTATTTTTATATCCAATGAATAGTTTTTTTTAAACCTTGTTCAGTTATATTTTACGGCCGAAATCGACAGTTCAACCATTTTCGTCTAAACTAGTATAGCCATTTTTAGAGAAAACTATATTATAAAATTACATTATTTACAATTATAACATTTTTATAATATTAAATTTATACTAATTTATTGAATTGTAATTGTATCTACTTTTTATCTACTTTACACAAAAATATTATGTAGTGATATAATATTTAACCTGTAGAAATGCGTGTTCAAATCATTGATAACTTTATTTCAAAAATAAAATGAAAAATTATGATGGAAATAGGCAGAATATATGAATTATTCAAATAGGTTCCTATTTTAGATATTTTTAATATAGGTACATAAATATTGAATTTAACATTTTTATATCTATAAGTGTTTACATTCAATATTATGATTGTAGTATTAGTACCTATATAAGGTAATCGGTAATCAGCCGTAGGTTATATAAAATCTTATTTATTTTAATCTTTCAATTTATATGTTAACGTCAAATATAAAATCACATGCGAAACTCAACTCTTTAATTTTTCTCATTTCGATAAAATAAACTAACAGTTCAAATACAAATTTTGAGTTAAGAAGTATTATTTTGTAAGTTGAGAGAAATGTATGAAATATTATTTAAAAATGTGTAGGTATACGATATTTTATTATTACTTATGATACACTATCCAAGTATTTTTTTATTACTAATTCAAATTGGATTTATATTTTGTTATAATGAACTACAGAGATATATTATATTTTAGATATTCTAAGTAAATTAAACAGTAAAAATTGTTTTTTTTTTTTTAATATTTGAAGATATTCAGTGATTTTATAATAAAAACATTCATGATCCAAATTTTGGGGAAGAAATTTATCTATATGTATTTATACATATTTTCCCCCTATATAAACTGCCCATATACAAAAGCCAATAGGAATAAAAAGTGATTATCTGCTGATATTAAGTATTTTTAGTAAAACATCGCTTTAGGTTTTTAAAATTATTACATGATTCATTCAGTTAATATTTAATATAGTACATATTATGTAATCTTGAGTAAAGTTTTAGAAAATAATTACGTATTATATTTGTATACAAGTTTAAACGTTACCTATTTATATAAGTACGAAAATTTGACGAGAAAGAAATATTTTAAATTTTCATCTAATGACTACGTGGTAGAAACTAATGGAATTAATATCTTAATAATAAATGGATCAGGATGAAATTATACTTTGAATAAGTCGGTATTCCCTTAAAAATTAAGAAATCGAAAAAATATATCACAAAATAGTAGTCGATAGTTTTGGTAACGTGTATTGTATTGCTAGAAAAGAAACACATTATCACACTTTAATGGATTGGTATTTTATAGTTTGAAACGATTCATTCATCCACACGTATCTTTTTCTCTTTCGAGATGGTATTTGCTAGTAGAGTACCGATGATAAAATAAAATCATACAATGTATAATAAAGAAATAAGGTTAGAATTTTAATTAATAATATGTATGTTTATTGTAAATATGTTTAAAATATCCAACTATTAAATGTATTTCGCTAGTTATTTTTAATTATAAATTAAAGTTATATATTATCATAGTTGAAATTACATCTCAATTGTATATTGACTAAGCAAATACTTGAAATAATTTAAAAAATAATATTTTATTTCTAGACTAAAGTTAATATTAAAAAAGTTTATTAAAATATATATGTATATATATATTCTAATCCAAACGTGATTTCAAGTTATTAGAGATAGACACAAGATATCAAATCAATATATTTCTAATTTTCCATTGTATTAATTTAATATTTACCTGGTATTATATCTAAATTGAAAAAAAACGTAATTTACATTCAGATAAGTAATTTTAAATAAACACATTAACCATAATGACTATAAAATGTAATACAGTGTTAAAAGTAAGCCGTTCTAGCTACATAAAATTTCAAAATCGATATGTACAATATTTGTAATAGCCATTTTTTCTGAAAATATGTATTATTTTGGTATGAAATGTATTAGACTTTCAGGAAAATATTAGATCTATAAATTTGAAAATTTCACTAAAAACGTTTGTAGGTACATTATCAAAACAAACATTTTTTGAATATTTTTACCTATTTTTGGTCTGTATATGGCCAATACTTTACAAGAGAATTCAAATTTAAATACGTATTTATATTTATCAAAAAAGTAATGGTGAAGATATAATTTGGCGGTCGATCTTGAGCTTAAACTTATATCAGATTATAATTTATCGATTTTACAATATTTTTTTAATAGGTTTATTTTTATCTTTTACAAAATAGTCGTATGTAGTTTAATGGCACCTAATGAGTGAGTATTCATGCGTAGGACTTTGGTTCGAATCTTTTTACGTTAAAATAATTTTTTTTTCTATTTTTTGGTTCATTATATCATATAATATATAACAATTTAAGTGCAACACATACCGGGTGCAACTCCTTGTATGTGCAACACCTTAGACAAACTACAAGTAAGTTCAATACCCGTTTGAGTCCGAAACCTTGAATTTGTAACTCGGATTAAGTGTGACATCTTGAAAGTGTATCTCTTATTAAATACAACACCTCATTAGTAGAATTTATTTTGAGTGAAATTCGTGTACCTCAATTTATGTATTTTTTCGACAATATTATTAATAATTAATTAGTTTTAAAAATATTCCGACTGCGACGGAGAATGGCGTTCACTTTCTAGAAGATAATCGTTCACCGTTAATATGTTTCCGACGAATAGGTTGACAAAATACCTAAGCAACCCAAAAATCGTTTTAGTAGTAACCCGAAAATATAAGTAACTAATAGTGATTCTCAGATATTTATAAGAACTTCGCTCGGTTCTTGCCTGAGTGTAACAGGTTTTACACAAAATGACACCTACACATCACTATAAATTCAATCAAAATTTTAAAAAAATATTACGAAAGTCTGACGATTTTTAATACATTTATTAAATATAATATAGGTATAAAAATATATAAATGTATAATAAACCATAGTAGGTACCTACTCCACACATATAAAGTCACTCGGACTTTTAATTTTCGAATTTCTATATAACTAATGTCGTCAGATCGATATGTTCGAAAGTCCGATTAAAAATTCACTCAAATGTATATCAATATAAATTTAATTCAAATTCTAAAAAATACTACGTATGTCCAACGATTTTAAATTAATTACTATGAGCTATAAAAACTATATATTTGTACTGACTACCTACCTATTCTTTGAATCATGTGGGTGAAACCTCATAATAACCTCAGCCTTAAATTCTTAAATATGGACTCATCACAGAATAATATATAAAGTTTAATTTAATTAAATACCTATTCAGATCTAAAAAATGGTACAAAATTTAATTCAAATGTAGAAAAATAGAAAAAGATAAGAAATATATTAAATAATAAAGTTGTAATCTTCTTCTTCTCCTTCGCCTTTTCCCCCAACTATTTAGGGTCGGCTACCCCGATCCTTCACTTTCACTTAACTCTAATACCCTCATCTTCTTCATTTAATGTCACCTTCCTCATATCACTAGCTATTACATCCTTTCACCTATTTTTGGTATTCCTTTTCCTCTCTTTCCATCAACATACATTTTCTTTACTAATCTTCTGCCTCAGTCTATTCCTTCCTGAATACGTGCCCGAGCCATTTTAATCAATTTTCCCTAATTTTGTCTACTACTGAAGCTTCTCCTATACTACCTCTTATATACTCATCTCTGCTACACTCACTCTCAGTTCTACCTTCCTATCTATGTTCAATACATCATTGTGGGTCTCACCACTGCTTTATATACTTCTTTGTACAACGGACCTTAAATACATGAATTACTTAACCTCTTTTACTATATTCCCACTCTACTTTCTTTTTAGCCTTTTCCTATTCCCTCTGTATTCCATTTGACCTAAATTATACTCTATATATTCTGATTTACTCCTACTAATTCTTAGTCTTTTACTTTCCAGAGCTCCCTTTAACTCTTCATTTCTATCATTTACTTCCTCAAGACTCTCCCTATCAGTACTCTATTATTTGTAAACAACATGCACCCTGGTATCTCACACTATATATTGTTTATTATCACCAGGAAGAATAAGTAAGGACTCAAAACCCTTTCATATATATATATATATATATATATTTATATATATTTATATATATTCAATAATGTTCACATACATCTTTGGTAATCCATTCTTCATTAATGCCCACTTTAAAATCTACTTAGGAACCCTATCATAAGCCTTCTCTAAATCAATAAATATCATAAATAACTTTCTTTTTCTTTCTCTGTAGTTCTCTATAATTTGTCTTATACAAAATATTAGCTCTATTGTTGACCTCTCAGGCATAAACTCTAATTGATTTCTAGTAACAATTGTCTTATTTTTTACCCTTTTATCTATTATTTATTTCCAAATCTTTATATTGTGGTATATGTATGTGTTATAAGTTTTATCAAAAATTACATATTCTATTCTAAATTATATATTTAGAAAAAAATATACTATATTATAAAGTTTATAAAGAAAAGTATATAAAGATTATAAAGTGAAGTATATAAGACTTATATTATATATGTGTCACTAAATTGTATATATATATATAAATATATCTATTTTTTTTTTAATACGAGATGGAACCTTTTCATATTAAGTTTGTGAAAATAAGATATTCAATGTTTTTTAAAAAATGAATTTTTGACGTATAATGTATTATCAGACTTATATGATTGCAAACAAGCTTTTTATAAGCCCATAATATATACATTTTTGTCCGTATAAATACGATTGACCTAGAATTATTTGTTATGGCAAATATTTTGAATTCTTCATTATGTTTAAATGATATTACCTTATTAATTTTTTAATTTATATTCATTCAATATTATCTACATTTTAAATTTTAGATTCAAAGTGTAGCGAAGGAGCTATTGATTCTATAAAAATGTTTATTTTTTTTTTCAATATTTCTCTGCGAGCAACTTTTTGACCAGAAGTAGTCATGTAGGAGGTTTATAGCGTAGTTTAATGATAAATAATAGGTTATAGGTGGAACTTTAAACATGACATTTTTTCTTCAGTAGTTTCCTTAAGCTTGAAGAAAAACTACCTTTTTTATCGTTTATTCCTAAATATACTCTATACATACTTATAAGATGCATAAATACATACATACATACATACATACATACATACATACATACATACATAATTATATATTAACTTCTTCTATATTTAATGATACAAACACAGGTTTTTAAGTCTGTATTAAATCACTTAGTCATATTTACTGATTGCAATGATTTATCACTACTAATTTAAAATATCAAATAATAATACTTTTCGAGGTCTTAAAGGACGATTGATCAACTTCCTCCAGTTTTATTCTACCTGTCTAGCCTAGGGCTTCTACACCCTACCTAAATTTCATAAATTCAATGATATCATATAAAATTTAAATATTATTACTAAAATATGAGTACAGTAATTAATATTGGACAGGATATTTTTATTGGCACTTAACATATTATAGGAAACTATATGGAATCTATCCATACTTTCACAAGCATTAATTTTATCGAATTAAAAATAATTTTCAGACTACTTTTTTATCAAATTATAATATATTCTAATGAAAATTAATTAAATCATTATTTTTAATTCCATTTGATACATAAAAATGTGTGTAAAAAAGTAAATTCTGAAAAAAACGCAATTTATAATCATTTCATACTAAACAACGTTGA